>CACRXK020003757.1:0-34711 GCA_902702795.2 Paramuricea clavata | reverse complement strand
ATGTAAAGTCGCTCAGAAATAAAAGAAAATCACATACAATCAAAGTAGGCAAGTAAATATGATTTTAAAATATAAAATTCATTACAAATTTTACTGTGTAGTATATTCTATAATGATATATTTACTATACACTAATACACGTCTGGGCCACCTGTGGTTCCTCGCGATGACACTGGCAATAACTATTGCCTCAGAGTTATTGCTGAGAGAACCAATCAGAATGCTCAAAAGCCATTTTCCATAGCTGAAATTATACTAATCACTGTTAATCTGGAGTATTTATTAATACATGCGATAATTTTTAGTCAAAATAACTTGAACAAGTTTGGCAAATTCTACCTTAAAATCTGAGAGTAAAAGCGACATAACATCTATAGAAAACAGCCACCTTGTTGTTTGTGGAAATATAATATTCCTTACAATAAGCAGCAGACTGTTTCATTATGGTGCAGGAAATTCATCACACGAAAAATGTGTTCGACTTGCAGCAGGTTAATTTGACAAAATGTTGCTATTTTTATTAGCTAAAAACATTAACAAGGGAATAAAGTTTCCTGCATTAATTTGGAAACCGTACATTTATTTTTAATGATGAGATTAACATTTGTTTGATGCCGATCATCGTAATATAGCCACATAAAATAATGAAACGAAGCCTAAAAGTAAACTTTCCAGATTCATTCAATAAACAGTGGATATTATGTGTGAATGATTATCGCAATTCTGCGTCCTCCAAAATAAATCGATTTGGGAACAGAATGCGAATAACAGTGGCCAGTGAAGTGACACCAATTATAAAGATAAATATAGTTTTACCGACAAAATTTAAAAGTGCTCCAGATATTCAGTAGTTATGTTGCATTTATATACATACCTTCTTTTGAATAACAGACTGCAGCTCCTTTATGAAATCAATCTGAGCTCCTTAAGCTTACGTTTTGCAAGTCCAATCCAAATGTCGATCCACGTTTTTCAGAAGATTTCCTTACTATCTGGCCACATTCTCTTCTTAAGCGCCCTTCGATGCGTTCATTATCTTCTCTCAATTTCAATCCTGTTTCTTCGGAGAGAATTGCATTAAGAATTTCCACATACGTGCATGCTATATGTCATGTTTAAATTTAAATATTTCATGTATTTACTCTTTAATTTGTTGTTTCTTTGACTATTGATATATAATAAAACATTTATTTACTGAGACCTCGGGAAAACACTGTTTCCCTCGATCTCAGTAAATAAGTGATAAGTATTATTATATGCTGGAGTATTTATTAATACATGCGATAATTTTTAGTCAAAATAACTTGAACAAGCGCAACGTTCACAGTAAAATCGGATGGAGCCACCATGTGAATGCCTGGGTCTGCCCACGCTTGGATGATATCTTGCACACGTGTTGCATGCGCAATCTGTCAGTAATGCGTCTGTTAGAATATGCAACCCTTGTGTGAGTATTTTAGTAAATTCGGATGTTTGCTTCAAATCAAAATATAGTATATATGAGCGACAGATGTATCATTTGCAACAGCTGACCTGTCAACTGCTGATAAATAAAATCTTATACAGGGTGTATAAAAAAAAACTGAACAGATTTGAAATTGCTCTCAATTTTGCAAAACACCTATTTGTATCTGGTTTTTTATATATATAGTATCTTTGAAAGTCGCCTTTCGCATGCTTAATTAACGCCTTTACCTAATTTGCATATTGCTGACATATGCAAATTAGGCAAATGCATAATTAAGCATGCAAATAGCTGATTTTTCGGGAAAATTGTAACTTTGTGTGAATAGTTAAGGGGATTAAACAAAACCAAATTGTCTGAAATTTTGTACAGTAATTAAAATCCAGACAAATTTTCCATCTGTTAACTCAAAATATGATTGCAGCTTTTAAATTTTGTGCGCGAGCCATTTTTAGTTTGTTGGAAAAGACACACCCCCCTGGTTCACAAAATTTGAGTTCGAGAAATTTTTCTTATTATTCTACATTATAAGTACCCAAAGAGGCTATATATATAAAAAACCGGATACAAATAGCTGTTTTGCGAAATTGAGAGCAATTTTAAATCTGTTCAGTTTTTTTTTATACACTAGTGCTTGGATTATTCAGTATTAATTGTTGATTGTTTTTTATTTTTAATAAAAAATTGCTTGTGAAGCAATGAATGTTGTTATTGGAAATATAATATCCCTTACAATAAGCGGCAGACAAATTCATTATGGCGCAGGAAATTCATCACACGAAAAATGTGTTCGACTTGCAGCAGGGTAATTTGACAAAATGTTGCTATTTTTATTAGCTAAAAACATTAACAAGGGAATAAAGTTTCCTGCATTAATTTGGAAACCGTACATTTATTTGTAGATAACATTTAATGACGCGATTAACATTTGTTTGATGCCGATCATCGTAATATAGCCGCATAAAATAATGAAACGAAGCCTAAAAGTAAACTTTCCAGATTCATTCAATAAACAGTGGATATTATGTGTGAATGATTATCGCAATTCTGCGTCCTCTCAGTCACAAAATATACTGCTGCAGAGCCTCTGAATAAAATATATAATTTTTTGTGTTGTTTTTCGAAATATACAGAATAAATAATGAAAAGGGCTGGAAATAAAGTAGTTTTTGTTTTTTTGTGGATTAAAATGGCGGATCAAATTGTTACTGTTAAAAATATGTAACTTTCTGAAAATATATCATTACTGTTACAATAGAAGGCTACTTCTTTAACAGTCGGCTCTTTATTAAGTGACTTAGGCCTGGTTCAAACGTCGAATTTTGCATGTGTCGAATACAATTCGCATTTCATTCGAGCGAATTCAATGAAATTCGACGTTTGATTCAAACGTCACATTTTGCATGCATTTAATTCGAAATTGTAAGTGTTGTAGAGTGTAGACATGGCCCTTTGATAGTTTTAATTAATAGATTGACATTTATTTTTAACCTAGCTGTGGTTTAACGTAAACAACAAGAGCGAAGTTTCGCTCAAAAATAAACACAGTATGTCAGTAGGGCCATTTATACGACTGTACCAGTGAAATAAGCCGTCGCTCGTCTTATTTAAAGCACTAAAAAATACTATGTAGTCCCGTATAAATGTTCTTGTTCGCGACTTTATTTTCGCTTGTATATAAACTGACATCAGGCTATTATTTGTAAAAACTGCCGAGGAAATGTTGTTGCCATTGGCGAACGTATGCCAGTTAAAAGAATCGGACCCAAATGTGGTATCTCTCACTCAAACATTGCTTTCTTCGTCAGTGAACGCTGCTGTTATTTTCCGATCTGAAAGCCTGTTATGGCTTCAACGTATTCACCGAAGACTGGCGGGAAAGAGATCTATCCGAAGGCCATATTATTGTGAGATTTGCAGGGAAATGCCAGTTGAACTGTTTAACATCTTAGCTCGTTCCCTAAATATGTCTGAATTTAGAGCGCCTTTCTGTTATGTGTCAGGAAATAAAAAGGGGAAGGTGATTTCCTTTACCTTCCTTCCTCTCTTAAAACAATTTTTTCACTGGCTTTCTGGAAAAAGTTGAATGAGATCACTCAGTACTTTGATAGAGCATTGAGTGGCAATCGCAGAGGTCACAAAACAAGAGTACTGGTTTCTCCGACTAAAGATTTTGCCTTCACGTATAGCTTTTCAAAGGGACAAATGACTCTTTCGTTTAATTATGGTGAGTGGAACGGGTATGGATTCCCTCAACACGACTGTGATATGTAGAACTAGAAAATACATACTAGGTATAAACAAACATTTCTGGACTGTAGAAAAACAAGATGTTTAATAAATCTTTATTGTTAAAATGTTTAATAAACATTAATAAATAAAACTGTGTACCTGTACATCAATAGTATGTGAAACAGTTCTAACCGCCATGGTGTCCCCCACCCAGCTAACACCAGGGTGTAACTCAACCTTGGCGCACAAGGGCAGTCCAGCCACACTGTGGCTTATGCGAACGTACACTTTCGTTATAACAGCCACTAAAAAGTAGCACCTAAAAAGTGCATTTTGAACAACTTCACGAAAGCATCATAAATATTGTGTAAAACATTTTCAGATTCATTGGTGTTGTATTTGTGGAAGCAATTTTCTATCAAACTTTTTAAACTTTTTGCCATAATCTGCAATAAAAGTTTGAAATAATTAGTGTAATGTTTTTGAAGTAATAGCAATAAGAATAGTTCTGGCAATTCCATCCAAAATTAGTGTCTTATTTTATCTTTAACAACATGTATATAAATGTAACAAGGTGACAGTTATATACAACAAACAGGTGATGTCTGCCTAGTTGATTAATATAGGATAAAATATTTTTGAAATGTAGGCAATGAAGCTGTGGAGCTAATTACATCTACAATACTTTTTGCAATAATACTTTAAAAAGTTTTTCTCTTGCCATGTAGTATGTATCGTACCTTAATTAACATTACATCCAAAAGTATGCAAAAAGATTGCATGTATAAAACTTTTAAACCTACCATTTAACATGTCGAAGGCAAACCTACTATTTCTTGCAGAGTTTTTCCCAGTATTTGGCATGATAAACAAATTAACAGAGCTTTTTTAGTTGCTTCAATATATTAACGGGGAAGGTACACTGTATTTAACTGCCAGATGCAACTATGATGACGCCTGTTTAACTTTGTTAAGTATAACATCCCTCAGTTTATGTTCGCAAAATGTGCATTTTGAAATCTGTGGAACTTTTTCCATCCCGCAATAGCAATAATTTGGAGTTTCAGTGGCACGTTTTGGGATATAATGCACCGATACTGATGAGGGCTTGTCAATATTGTAGCCCCTTTCCCTCAGCCACAAATTAGATATATATTCATGACGGAACACTTGTTCCCACCTATTCCTGTAAATGGTGTTTTGAGAGTATCGGGCTATTGAAATATGTTTGGCTTCCCTGCCTTCCATCGAATTGAGCGCAAGGCCCATGCCATATTTTTTCTTCATTTCCTTCATGTGGTGTGGAACAATATGGGCTAAATGCCACACGGTTGGGTGGTGAGAGAAGAAAAGGCAATTAAGTGTAAATAATGTCCTACAATGACTCTCAAGCTCAACCAGGTCTGTGTCTGTGATTTCAATACGACTAAACAAAGAGACACAATTTCGCAAAGTGAGACAAAAAAAAGCAAGCACATGAATTGTAAAGTGCCTCTTAGTGCCTGGTTGTGTTGACAGCTCCACAACCCCTATGAGATACATAAAATTATGTAAAAATCCCCTGGATTCTTTACCAGTAAATCTGTAGTCAAAATTCTTTCCTTCGGCTTGTGTCTCGTTGAACCACTTTATAATTTTTTTGGCAAGTCTAGAAAGGCAGCATTTGGTTTTCATTACACCTATATACCTGACAATCGGAGAACTAGATGGAATCTCAGAAAAAATTTTGATGGCTTTTGGGAGGCTAGAAATGGCAATAACCTCATCTAGAAGGTAGCGATGAGCAAGGGCGCAAGCATTATTCTTTAAGTGTAGTGGTTCAATGTGAATTCGATCAACAATGGGACCTAACAGGGGAATAAACTCTTGCCGGCTTTTCAGTTTTGCAATTAATGATGTGATCTTAGATCTTTTAGTGCGATCTGCCATTTCTCCTTCGAAAGTGTTTTCTTTAACCCTCTACCTTCTTAACAACAGTTAGTCTGGATGAATACTCCCAAGGATGCCAGGTGTTTTTTACCCCAAAAGTCCCCTTGACTTCATTTGCACTATCATTACTAAGTCTGCAAATGAGGAGAAATGTTTAGCACTATTGCTTAACTCCCCACTTAGAAAGGCTACATTTTCATGTCATTTGGGAGTTCAGCTACGCAAAATTTAACATTAACAGTTACCTCACCCTCGGGCCCATCATACAAACACGGGAATACACTTTGCTCAATATGTTGAATATCGGCGGGTATAACCACTTTTGCCAGACAAGTAAAACTCTGCAAGACGTAGGAGCAGCTCCTTCAAGCTACGATAACAACCGCATACTTTATCATCTTCATCACAAAGAGTATCGTAAACACTGTAAATATTACCTACATTTACCGATTTAATAAATGGCATAAGCTTGTCAGAAAGATGGACACGACCCTTTGTCTTATAACAACTATTTCGGTATATTTTTCGATATTTCTTTTTACCAGCTATGCCTCCACAATAATAGACACTAACGCTTCTGATCATATTCTCTTCTGAAGACTCATATGCTTTTAAATTTCCTTTGTATATAGACGGCATAACATGCTTGGTGAATTTTTTGTTGGCAGACATTACATCGACTAATACATTTGAACTACATTTGTTTAAGGCAGTGTCTACTAAACCTACAGCTCCTGGTACTGAACTTTCCTGCTACCTCCATGGATTTCCTGGGCAACCATAAAGGTTTCCTTCCTTCTCATCCTTGCATTAGGTGTTGTTAGTGTAATTTTACCATTCTCAAAACCAGTGGGATTGTCCTTTCTACTCTGCAGTGCCTTTTCAGACAATTGACTAGCTCGACTCTTTTTATCAGGTTGTCTCAGCTCTTGCTTAATATCTTCAAGGTCTTCTATCTGACTATGTTCTCTACCTATCACAAACAACAGTTTAGAGTAAGGAAATATTTTGATAAGTACTTATATACTATATAGTTAATTTCTACATAGTACACACTTTTAAATTAAGGTTTGAAAATGCCAATAACAGGGCACGTTTTATTCTTACTATACTTAATTTACATGTGAATATTCGCTATTAAATGCGGCATATTGAGGCCGTGTAACCGTAGGCCTTATCAAATCGTGCGAATAAACAAGATTCAAATCGAAATCCACCAAACAAAAAACAACACCTTATACATGAAAGTTCACGTTATTCACAACAGGTAAAGTTCCTTTCAAACAGGCAGTGGTGTCCAAAATAAAACAAGGGTGAAAATCCCATCTCCACAATCCAAAGTGACAACAACAAAACTTCGCAATGTTTACTCGCTCACGATGCAAAAACAGATTTGTAAACCTATACACATTTGGTGTCAAAACGAAGCTCTAGTCAAGCTACGTTAAATACACGTAACCGATTTCAAGACGGCTTTAACCGATCGCTGTATGACAACGCGGAAAAGTAGCTCGGTCGACTATCGTAATTTCGTACTCAGGTTCAATTATTGATATTCGGCAACATGGCGGAACATGCACGAACGCGCGTGGATTTTTCCCGCATTTTATGGCCGGCGTGATTGCTCTTGATTATATCGCTCTTCTTATACCTGCGTCAAGTCAGAACAAGGGCAGGACCTTGAAAACATTTATATCAAGAGCTGAATCTGCCCTCTGGTTCAGTAAGCATTTTGGTTTGGATGTTGACAGCATGCTGGTAAAGGAATCAGATACAGGTAAAAAACATACAGTTTTGGAAGCTGGCACTAAAGAAACCCAAGATCCAACTGCTAATTCTGAGCCTGGTGAAAGAAATCCTGTTTGTTCTCGATAAATTTTGTGTCGGTGATGCATGTTACCATGAATTCACCATGATCACAAATGGCTTGCCAAAGTCCTATCTTATACAACAATGTAGAAATGACCTGAACAAGTTCTGCCGTATTGATCCTCTCCCAGGAAAACTTCCTGGGTCTAAAGTTCATTCTCTCAGAGATGTAATAAAGGATCATGTTGTAAATGGCAAAGAAGAGTACAGTACTCTGAAAGAGTCATTTGGGGAAATATTTAGTGAAATCAGATCATGATTACAAATACTTCAACATACCCCCCATGGCCAGAACATTGCAACAAATCAGAGATCTGCTGCAAGATTCTAACAATAATTATGGATGCATTAAAGCCCCATACAAACCCCTCCTCTCAACATTGCAAAGATGACCGTTCCTCAGCTAAAGCACCAACTGAAACAGAAGGGGATAAAAGGGATTTCAAAAAAGTCAAAACAAGAGTTAGTTGACATGTTAACATCTATAATTTAACATTGTTTGATAACACTATGATCAGCTGGTAGATCAAATTATTTCTCATCAGGGTTTTGCATTGACTTTATACTTGAGCTACTTTTCTCCAGTCATGGCAGAAAATGGCTTACAGCTTACTTGATCCGAATTTAAAACAACACACTGCATGTATTCATTTGCTCATTATTTTTAACTAGCCACAAATACTTGCTTTAAGCCTATTTTTAATTTATACAAATAATTTTGGGAATCGGCAGGCTAAAACACCATGTCTGTTTTGGAGGGACCACCAAAGATTGCTCACATTGATGTGTGTGCATGATTGCAAAACTGGTTTATATTTTAGATTTTTTAACTTTAACCCATTAAGCATCAGCACTCTCCCCTTGACGAGTAACATCGTCTGGTATTAGACAGAATAAAATAATAAAGTAGGGACATCAGGGCGTAATGCGCATTAATGGGTTAAAGTAGCCTCCTCCGCAGGCCTCTCTATGGGTTCTAGCCTGCGAATGGGGTTTGAAAAAAAAAATTTCTGGGAGAGAGGCCTGCCATAAATCGAACAAAATGGACGTGTCAATGTACCTTGTGGCCGTGTCAATGTACCCCACCCCCTACGTAGGCTTTTGACCCTAATTATATATTCAGTTTGAAATCTTCAGGCGAGGAGCGAAGCTTGCGAGTATTAACTTTAAAAATGTTTTATAATGCATCAAAATATTCAAGTTATACTAAAATTAGTTGGTCAATTGAAAGGATTATATATCGCAATGTCTCTCACGGTCTAAAAGCGACGTGAAAATTTAATTGAATCTCTCCTCGAAGCAGCCAAATGGCCCAAATGTTTACAATGTATCAATTGTTCAGCCGAGGAACTACAATTTGAGGAAATTATCTGGCATAATTTCGAATGCAAAACGAAGAATGGAACGATACGAAAGGTATAATTGTTTAATAAAGGGATTATATTAAATTGTATTGTTTTCTGGAATATTATTTTGGCATGTTTATTTATATGAAGGGGTTGACATTTTGATTATATTTTACTAATTTTAGTCAAATCATCAGACATTTGGCAACATGTTAAGTGAACTGATATATAAAAGGAAAAGATCTTTCTGTTGAAGCAACCATTTCAGTAAGTGAGGAGAGATAACAACTTGGAAATATCAACTACAGAAATTTGATTACTACAAAATTCAAGATTTTGTTGGCATCCTATAAGTCTGGTTTACATATGCCTGCATTATCATTGTTTACAGCTGTTGATGCATACATTCTTTTGTGAATTATTTAGTTGAACTTTTAACAACAATAGCGCATCAACAAACAGCAGCTATATGTGAACCAGGCTTCACTTGGTTGAATAGTTAACTGGAACTCACCCCCTTAATTAATATCATGTGAATATGCTAAACCATTAAGTTGGATTGTGACACATGTAACAACCTCTTTCTATTATAGTATATGCCTAGTTGTGTTACACGTACTGGCCACATGACATCCATGATTTGATAAATAAAGAAATTGATGATGTATCTGTATATTCTCTAATTATATGTATGTCCCTTGTTCATGTTTAAATAAAATTGCTCTTGACATATATTTGTTTTAAATATAATAAATCTATTCATGATAAAGCAAAAAATATTAGAGACAAAATGAGATATTGTACACAGTACACTTGTACCACAGGAGGTGTTTTGCCAAATTGTCAAAATACTGCTGTTGCTGTATGTTAATGGCGGGCTGCACACATGACTTTTACCCATGTAAATATTTTGTCTGGAACTTTGGCAAGCAAAATGGATGTCTCCAAGGTTAATTAACAAATCCAAGGCAAATGTTATTAAGACAGGTCTTTATACCCTGTTGCACCACATGGAAAACTATTAGATTGTTATTAAATTCCAGTTGTCCTTTCCCTTATGTCTACATAACTCACACCCATATATAAAACAGGGCCACTGATTTAAGAAAGCTTTTGCTAATCACTCAAGTTTGAAAACTTTGTCTTTGTCCATTGGGACCAAGGGATAAATTGCACAGTGTATTCCACAATAAGAAAGCTATTTGTTTGAGACTTTTATTAATGATTTCCTTCCATACAAGCTATTAAAACAAGGCAAGAGGTGTTTATATATTTAATACGCAGTCACAGTGTCAACAGTAGAATTTACATTTATATTGACAATTTTCAATCGTTCCTTTTCGTGTTATAATTTCGACTAAATCACTGCACTTTCAGATTATTATGATATAAAATGTCGTCAACAATTTGAATAGAAATTTGTATATATCAACGATAAACTTTCAATTGAAACCTTGTCTTGAATGTCTTGACGACGACGCCTGAATTCACTGCTCTGCAAAGTCACTCGTTGTCTCTAAACAATCCCAGTAAATCGCTGCCTTGGCTCACGATAACGTTCTCAGCTCCTTAGTCAAAGTTCCCTTTGTATTTGCAATGTTGAAGAGCAGGATTATTCGTTAATTTTACAGTTTTACTCGTCTTGTAAGCCATCGTGTTGATAACAAAATTTTCTTCACTCCTTGCGTAAGCCCTTCCTACTCCCCCTAAGTTTGAGTTTGTCGAAATTTGCATGTGCGAGCCGGTATGCGCAGTGCAAATTTTTGTGTCGATTTATGGCAGGCATCTCACCAAACTTTTTCCCACCACCCGATTCGTCGGGTGAGATGCCTGCGGAGGAGGCTAGGGTTAAAGTTACATTCAAAATATACAGCTATGGAAACTATGTTGAAAGAACCGAAAATGGTTGCCGTATAAAGTCAACTAACAGTTTCTCTTGAGGCATTCTTGGCGCAGGGATTAGAATGCCATTCTGTATCACCGAGACTTTGGATGACCAGGATAAAAGGGAACGGATCTTGATCGGGTATTTTATGATAACTCCATCACCATTCGTATCCAGACAATGATCCCATCCAGTAAAAAATTGAAGTTTTGCTAACTATTCACACAAATATTGTCAACTCAGTAATTGCCCTGACTTTAAAACAGGCCAAGCAAAACGTCACATATTATTTTTGCTTTTTTGTGTCCCTGGTTGTGGATATCACTTTTTGTGAACTGTTAACCAAGTAAAAAGCATCGCACCAACATGAAATTTTGAGCTAATGAGCGATGACAATATTTATCAGGGAATAAATGTTGATAAATGGGCAAGGTCACCATTTTATACCTGATGAGGTCTGGAGTAAGATCTTCCTCGTCTTCCCAAGAACAATTAAACAAACTGTAATTTTTCCATTTTATTAAATATTTGTTCTGTAAGATAAAAGGAAGACAAATATATTCACCCACTGCATGTTAATATCATGTAAATTTGTGACTATTAACTGGCAAGCTGTTACAATGTTACCACCCCCTAAAGTGGCAAGCAATATGGTGAATTCATGATTGAATTCCAAGCTTTCACCAAAATGGCAATATCTCAGAAACAATTGCATAAAAAAGTCTGATCTTTTCAACCAAACATGAATGATATATGATTGACCAAATTTAGTTTAGATGACCTTGCATACCTATATATATCATTAGTTTTTTCAGTCAGTATTTTTATTTATAAAGCAGTGACACTTTGTTTTTCATGTCACTCATCACCTAAAGGGGCAATATCTCCATAAATTTATATAAAAACCAAAAAAAAATTCATTTACTAAATTAATACATATCTATATTACAACCAATTTTCATCTTTTGGGATATGAATTACGAAATTATCAAAAAATTTAAAAATTACTTCTTTGCTTTTTTGGGGCATCTTGTTTACAACATGAAATTTAGAACAGTAACTAAGTGTTCAAGTTCAAGAAAGTGTGCAAGCCAAAACACAGTGTTTGTACATCTTTAAAGTTTTTTGATTGCTTCAAATATATTTAAAAGGACACATAGTGCTTAAATTTATTTATTTTAATATAAACCAAGGATGGGAAGGTGAAAAAATGGGAATTTTCTGAGGTGTTTTTAATACAGACAATGACAGCCGACATTTTGAAAGGCACTCTGCGGTGACAAAACTAAAAGCTATTCACTTCTGTCCTCAAAGCACTGAAAAGCATCATAAAGAGAAAAACACTTTAAACACATGTCAGGTAAGACTTTTAGCTCAATATTTTCATGCTTCTATTGGGAAAGCAACGGTTTAAAAGCCAAAATTATTTTGCGCGCCAATGTAGGCTGCTATAAAATGTCAGACACGCGTTCTCTTTTGAAGTCTGGCTCTGAAAAACAATCGCTTTTTTTTAGTTTGAAATAAGCTTTCATTAGGACTAATTGTGTAGAAATGTTATCTGTATGCTCAAATGAAAAAGATAACCTAATAGGCAGGTATTCAACATAGCTATAAAAGGGTGAAATAAGGACTTTCATCTTTGGTTGTTTGTCAGACATGAGAAACCACATTAGTGCCATTTTGTCGCGCGTGCTATTTTATAAAACTAGGAGTTACTATCGCAAGGAAAATGCTGCCGATATGTACATGTAGGATGTGCTACAAAAAGAGCGTTTTTCACTGTATGTATGATTTATTGTCTTACACATCGTCGTTCCTCAGTTACCTTCGTACAATTATATCTTACATCTAATCCTATGAAAAGTATATTTTAATATACTTAACAGTGCGACTTTGATAGTTGACACATAATATAAATGATAAAATGTGAATATTATTGAATGATTTTGTCACTTGTACAACTTTTACTTTGGCTATTCAAACAATTGATTTAAAATAGTTGAATTTATACTTACTGGGATGTTATTGCTTATTGGGATGTTGAAATTATGTTTGTTTTAAATACATTTAATTGATATTCCATAAATTCATTTTGTATGATTTCATTGACCTTGACGTTGTTCAAAATCATTTTGTATTGTATTGAAACTGTATGTCTATGACCTATGTTATGTACTATATTAATCCATTGAGTCGCATTGCACCCTGATGCACCCTACTTTGAACAGTATTTTACTCTGTCTAACGCCAGACGATTTTACTCGTCAAGGGGAGAGTGCTGGCGCTTAATAGGTTAACTGATCTATCTGCCCATGTGTCTAGTTAACCCATTGGGTCGCATTGCACCCTACTTTGAACAGTATTTTACTCTGTCTAACGCCAGACGATTTTACTTGTCAAGGGGAGAGTGCTGGCGCTTAATGGGTTAACTGATCTATCTGCCCATGTGGCTAGTTAACCCATTGGGTCGCATTGCACCCTGATGCACCCTACTTTAGTATTTCACTCTGTCTAACGCCAGAGTACTTTACTCTGTCTAACGCCAGACGATTTTACTCGTCAAGGGAAGAGCGCTGGCGCTTAATGGGTTAACACGCCCAAAATCTGTACTAAAACTGCTAATTCTGTTTTGTGATTGGCACAGTTTAATCAAAGAATCCTCCCGTTGAACCAGAGCCTTCACGATATTTCAATTTATTATTAACTGAAGGCTCTGGAATCCAGGATAGCTTGCCATTGAATACAGTGCAATGCTTATATTTCTGAATGAATAAGATCATACTCAGAACAGTCAGAACTGCAAAACTATATTGTTAGAAAGAAGTTGAAGTTGTGAGCATTATTGTGGTAACACAGCCATATGTATATATCAATGTATGTCAGTAGAATCATGTTTATAGGCTTTATATATAACTGAGGCCTTATACAAGTCATATCTTATACAAAAGTCAGTTGATATGCTATATTACATGTAATTGCTGATAAGTCCATATATGCAGACAACAATCCACACTGGGTAGCTCTAGGAATCTTGTTAAGCCTGATTTAACAACATCCCGCGTTTGTTTTTAAACTATAAACATTTAGAAACAGAACGTACCGAACACTATTATACACTCACCGCCTTTGGCTTTGCACATATTAAGTGACATAACAAACAAATAAACTAAAAGTTCATTTGCTTCTTGTATCAGCATAAAGGCATTAATCATTACTGTCGATTTGGTCGGGAATAGATCAGTGGTTCAGTGGGTATTATAATTGCCGATATATTCTTGAAATCATTTTGTTTCAATGCCTCTATATCGAAGTTTAATACACTAAAGTGACTAAACAAGTATAAACAGCAGATTTAAATATAAATGCCTTCATGTATTATAAAATATATCACCAGACAGGTAGACAGGGCACACGGCACGACTACATCACTATACGAGAACGAAATAAAGCCATCCTTACCTGAATTATTCAAAATATTGTCGATCATTCTTGCGCCAGAGACACAAAATAACACCGTGCTTTATTTACCCATTCATCTTCACAAATATTACTCGGAATTTTTATGGAAATTCGCATTATTTTATGATTTTTATATTTCTGTCCGTTTATAACAGTCGCCATGTTGTGAACAAACCCCCCCGGGAACAAAAAAATAATATCAAAACAGCTAGTTTTGGCCCGTCCGTGGATGACAGAATGACATAAATCGAGATTGTAGCGGCTATAAACTCGGCGGTCACGTGGTAAGCACACCACGTGTAGAGATTAGTGTGCTGCCGAGCTACGCTCGGCAGCAATAAACACCTCAAAACCATTAACTTTTAGTTCAGAAAATTACAAAGTTTCCCATAGACGTTATTAAAAATGTTCTAGTGAAACGATTTCATGATAAATAAGCGAGCAATGGGCTATTACATTAAAAAACCAAACCCCCCCTGTCGAGGACCTCTGCTTTTGGGGAATTTTACCCCTCTGGAATGCAAAAAAATCTGTGTAATTGACCCCTCTGGAAGAGACTTGAACCCCCTCTGGAAGGGCATTTTTGCTTTTTAACCCCTCTGGAAAGAGCATTTTTCTTCCATTTTTCCCAACTACCCCTCTGGAAAAAATGACTAATTTCCCCTTTGGAAAATGAGGTCCTCGACAGGGGGGGTACGGATATTAAATGTAATAGCCCAATGGGCCCGAAAGGACGGCTAAATTATGTTTTTGGTGGGACTTCAGTTTCATGGCTTCCCGCAAAGGAAGCCATTTCAGAGAGAAGCGACAACAACGGCAAACAACCGTCGCGACCAAATTTTGATAACTTTTCCTTCTGATTCAACATGTAGTTACTAGAAAATGAGGTTGGATCAACATTACTATCTGCCTTATCAATTTAAAGTTTTATGGGGATATAAAACCCAATACAAAAAGCATTTTAAAAGCATTAGAACTCAAGTGCGGACTTTTTGAGAATTCGCACGCGGCAAGCAAGCGCATTAATTCAATACACTTATTTCAAACCACAATATGTCTGAAACGAGTTGTCATCTTAAGACTAAATTGATGAAAATAGATATAACAGTGATTTTGGAGTACCCTACTTACTTAGTGTAATTTAATACTCGAAGTATTCTTGCCAAATAGGGCACGTACGCACACAGTAATTTAATCTGGTGTCGTTTGAAACATACTTTAGCTAAAAGAACAACTTGAACAAGAAGACCAACAATGGGGTTACGAAAACAGTCGAAATTGTGCCCAAATTTGCATAAACAGTTCGTCTAAAAAGATAACTTTAAACTAGATTCAACCAACATTAACGCAGTCGAATTTTGTGAGTGTTTGATCGCATATTTCTACTCAAAAATACCCTTAAAAATATCGTATCTGCTCACTTGAGTTCCGTGTTCATCTTTCTTGTGATTTCCGACTTCTATTTTTAATAAAGTTTGGAGAAATCCTCATCTTTTTGGCTGAAAATCTCGCGCATGGTTCACAGAAAAACTTGGCTCCAAAACGTCAATACATTCGCTTTCCTTTCATGCCAAATTTTCGTTGTAGTTGATTCAGAAACCTCTTCTTTTCTTGCTTTTAAAACTTGCTGTAAAATCTTTCTTTGTAACAGAATCGCCATTATTCATTATTTTTGGAAAACTAAGATTTTAAACTTGAAAAACTTTGCGAGTTTCTGACCGATTCTCTTGCATGATACACCGTTGAAAAGCTCGAATTTCACGTTCTATTTTCGTATCCGTTGCTAGGCAACCCGATAAACACGTGCTCAAATATCATGCCCGCAAGTTAAGGTGTCATGCCAGGGCGCATTCGGGCGCATTGTCCGTTACCCACTTGTCAATCCCAGGGCGCATACGGGCGCATTGGGCGTTAATGAGTTAATTAATAGGGTATAAGAGTTATAATTAGTTTACATGTACTATAAATATGCGACTAAATTGGGTGACAATCAGGGAATAATACATAGATGCCTTAGCTGATTTAAGATTCATTAACTAGTTTAATCAACTAGTTTAACCCAGTGAGCCGCAATGCACCCCAGTGTGCCCTACTTTTTTTTTACTTGTCTAATCCCAGACGATTTTACTCGTCAGTGGGGAAGCTCTGCAGCTTAATGGTTAACCAAAAAAATTGACAATGTCTCTAGTTAACCCATTGAGCTGCAATGCGCCCCAGTGCGCCCAGTACTTATTTTTTTTACTTGTCTAACGCCAGACGATTTTACTCGTCAGTGGGGAAGCTCTGCAGCTTAATGGGTTTAAATCAGGTAACTAGTTCAATCAGTGAGGTAAAAAGCTGTCAACCTAATTAATTCTTTGCCAATATTTTCCCAGACTGTATATTTCTATACACACGAGGAACTATGCATGATAATCCTGTAATTATACATACTGTTCAGCGTCCGGCTCCATTGAAGCAATGTCTTCATTTGTAGGTTCAAAGAAGTCAAAAACAAGATCAGATTGCGAGATCTTCGCAGGAAGTTTTATCAAACTCTATAAAAAAAATTCAATAAGTAACAATTTATTACTTTTTTATTCAAACATATTTGGAATGCATTTGCCCTAAAAGGTTCAAGTGTCAATTAGTTCATCAACAGGGCTTTTTTAGTCATGCTGCCTTTAGGGTGGGACGGTTCAGGGTAAAAACAAAAAACCGTCTGAAACACAAACTGATTTATATACGGTATGAATTACTTAATATGTTGACCAACATAAAGTCTGTTTTAATTTGTATCTACAGAGTGAGTGAGTGTGTCTGTCTTTGCGTCTAGACATAACTTCCTCTTCTGTTGAAATAATCAAGCATGCAATCCTCTTATCCGCTTAGCTTCAATATGCTTCATGATTTTTCACAAATACAATGTGCAATTACCGTCATTTCATTTCAATATATATTACTGAGTTTCAAACAATTTTTCCAAATGTTATCCGTTTTTTTCCTTGAACAACATTTGGTTGAATTGCAGGGTTTTCAGTTTAGGCCAGCGAACAGCGAATTTCGCCTGACTTCTTCATTCAACCCCACCCAAATTCGCCAGAGCTTTTACGTTTAGTCACATCTCTATTATGTGTACTCGCCCAAATTTGTAAATTATATCGGTAGAAATAATATCTATCACCATAGCTTCATCGCCATTAGCCAGAGCCTCACACAAAACTGAAAACCCTGAATTGGTTATCAAAAAACATTGTTTTTTCCAGTTTATCGATTGACTGCCTCACCCTACAGTTTATCGATTGACTGCCTTACCAGTTTATCGATTGACTGCCTCACCCACAATTATAGTGAGTCAACTTAAGGCTCAACAATATGTGTAATTAACCCATTAAGCTGCAGAGCTTCCCCATTGACGAGTAAAATTGTCTGGCATTAGACAAGTAAAAAAAAATAAGTAGGGCACACTGGGCACATTGCGGCCCAATGGGTTAACTTAGAGACTGATTGTCAGATTTTTTGGTTAACCATTAAGCTGCGTAGCTTCCCCATCGACGAGTAAAATTGTCTGGCGTTATAGACACATAAAAAACTAAGTAGGGCGCACAGGGGCACATTGTAGCTCAATGGGTTAACAAATGAACATGTTTTATTAACTCAAGAATCCTTAAACTTTTAAGTAAAAAATCCAAAGCCTACCTGACAGTATTCATTAATAGGTTCCTTTCTTTTCTCTGCAACATCACGTATGTTGCTTCTGCCAAAAATAATTTTTCCTGTCAAAAAATAAAAGTTAGAGAACTTTATTGCCTTACATGAATTACCATTTATTAAAACATACTGTAAAATAAAATATGGAA
Organism: Paramuricea clavata; assembly: GCA_902702795.2. Classification (NCBI taxonomy): domain Eukaryota; kingdom Metazoa; phylum Cnidaria; class Anthozoa; order Malacalcyonacea; family Plexauridae; genus Paramuricea; species Paramuricea clavata. Next base: position 16,687 of record CACRXK020003757.1, on the reverse strand, counting down.
TCTTTGTTTTGTTCGGAGCATGATAATCAGCAATTTACTAAAGGTTGCATGATTGTTAAGTTAATATATGTATATGATATTCTGTATTTTTTTTATGTCATGTGCTGACACATCCTGTGATTTCTTTTCAAACGTTTACCTGGCAAAAATGGGAGGGACCTCAATGAAGGATCTTTAACACCACCTTCATCTGGAAATTCTTCAAACAATCTTGTCTAAAAAATATAGATGTCAAAAAATGTATTTAAATTAATAATATACGAAATATTCCGGCATTAAAGAAATTGGGCAAATTAGGGTGTTCAATTCAGGGATATTTACGGGCACTTTTCTTTAGAGCTGTGCACCAGAGTCGGAGTGCCGGAGCTCTGGCATATTTTGTCGGAGCCGGCAAAAACTCCGGCAGACAAAATTATGAAAAATTATTTCATATTTCAACAAACATTTAGCATTAAATGGGAAAATTAAGTTGTTGTTTATTAATATATTACTATTTATATGTTGTTTTACTATATATTGCTATGTGGTTTACTATTAATAGTGTTGTAAAAAGGTTTTTTAAAAAAAAAGATAAATTCTGAAATTACACTGAAATATTTTGGTAATCGTTCCATGTTTCGCGCACCAATATAGTAAACGTTATGTAATGGATATTATAGTGTACTGAAAAGTTAACTGGATACCTCCATACACGTATATACACACCCTAACCCTATCCCTAACCTTAAACCTAACCCTAACCTAACCCCTAACCCTAATACCTAACCCCTAACCATAATTGGTGCGCGAAACAAGGAACGATAACCAATATTTTGCCTGCTTCCACTTTTAAATATTGAATTTCCTTAAAAATTTCTTGCCGGACCCGGAGTTTTGACTGCCAGAGCCGGTGCCGGAGCTAAAATAACCGGAGTTTGCACAGCTCTACTTTTCTTAACTTTTCGGTATATGGTAGTGAATACTCAATCTTCAATTGAGTTTTGAAACTCAATCTTCCTCGGTTGCTCCATAATTATCTTTTTTACAATACACCCAGAAGAAATTGTGGCAAATGCGAATATTTAGTGATAAAAGGAATAAAATATTTGATTCTTGTATCTATGAAGTTTAATTTAATACTGCAGTCCGCCAACTGACACATGAAAAATGCACATACAGCCGAGGCAATTTAAGCACTGCAGCAAAGCACCTCCTTCGAAAAATATTGTCAGCAAATATGAGGCTACTTCATGTAACAACAAGTCATAATGGAATCGGCAATGGTGCCAAAATATTTTAGCCCCCTCCCTCCTAGGTGGCAAAGGTGGCAAATTAGGTAATTCTGAAGTTTAGTCTTTGATGATAGTACTGTAATTAATTTTTAAGGGTCCGAGACTCTTGTACATTACATTACTCTGTCTAATGCAGGATGATTTTACAGTACTGGTCATGAAGATGCACAAATTACCTGCAAATCAAAAAATCTACTATATCTCCTAAAAATCACAATCACACTATTGTCTGACCAAGTGACATTGATAACATAAACCTGAAATAAAAGATTGAAATATTTACGTTGTATCATTAAACATTGTTTTACAAATTATGCTACTGTACAATATACCACCCAAGGTTGTATCTTAAGGGGGGGGGGGGTTCGATTCGCTTTGCCCAACAAAAGGGATGTGGTCAGAAAAGAACGTAAAGATGTTGGGAAAACTAAAAAGGTTTATGAGGGTCCACAGGAATAGCATCTGAACACCAGGGCCGTAGCTAGATGTGATAATTGGGAGGGGGGATGTATATTCATATTACAGTATATTCATGTTTTATACATACCATAAAAACAATCACTTTCAAAAGACGTCTGTTGAGTAGAACACAAATATATGAATATACACACCCCAATAGTGGTCTATAGTTACAGCCCTCAGATCAACACATCATCGTCGTTCTAAGGCCTACTCTATGTTGCTCTCACAGTGACTTGGTCCTATGGGCCCATGATGTGAAGGCACAAGTATCGAGTGCCAAAGGCATGAGCCGCATGGGGGTATCTAGCTCCCACAGAGAATTGTGAAACACCATTTCATGCACTTTGGGGGAAGATTTTACAGGATTCTGATGGTCAGAAATGACAAATGTTAACAGAACAGCATATTTTTAAAATTGCTCAAATTGGACTTCTAGGTTTTCTTATTCTGACTCAACATGATTTGAATGTATTTTTGCCCAACAAAATTATTGAATACTTGATAAATTTGCCCTACAAAATAGCTTCCTCAAACATCTCACGTCGAATTAAGTTATGTTCCAAAGCATATATTTTCAAGAACTGTAAACAGTAATATTAAAATATAATATATATTATAATGTATCAATTTAGGTGATCATATTTCACAAAATTATATTATATGTTTATTAAGTGGAGAATGTATTAATTATATTTCAAGTTCTCTCGATCGTATCAGATTATTACAGTGTAATAAGCCGGCTCAATTAAATTAGACCAAAAATAAATATTGATCAAAGTGTTGAATTAAAAGATTAATTTTAGATATTTAATCACATTTTAGATTTAAATTAAGCCCCATTTTCTTAGCGTATAAAACTATATCTAAAGAAAGAAAGCAATAATCGAAATTTCATTTCAAAACAATATTAAAACACAAGACTCGAAATTTATAACATATAGTGTCACATACATAATGCTTGGTCGGTTTTCGTCTTTTCTGATACTCGACAACAACTGCATTTTTCACACTTCTTGAACTCATGTTTTCTCCTTCAAAATGTGTCCAAATATTCCCATCAGTTTTCAGACACCGACATGAAAACACTATTGAAAGTTTGACAACCCCGCAATTTCACTTGAGTCGAGTCACTTGGTCACTTGCTTCCTTGCTTCCTAGCTACGTGCTACTTCCGTCTGGTCACAGATCATGTTTCCGCCCTACTGTACCGGGGCAAAGTTACCACCGGCAAAGTTACCCTGTGGTGTATTTCGAACATGGGGGCATTTTGGGTGGCTCAAAAGAGAGGGGAGACGTATTTGTTACTTGTGAGGGGGCTAATATATCAAGGATATACGGTGTTATCATTTAAAATTTAAAGATCCAATAACATAAACTGCCGGTAGCCGGTGTTGGTATTGTTCTGGTGTAACAGATCGTGGGGGTTTTTCTTCGAGGGTTATTTAATTCGGCGTGCCACCCACACGTCGTCTGAAAAGCCAGTCCACAAAAGGCAATATAGGAAGTGTTTATTTTTAAGCTTGACCTGGGTCGTTTTCCATTGTGAATCATTATCCACTAGCTGAGTAGAAAAATACGTGGAAAAATATGACGAGGTTTTCGAGGTTATTCGGAGGTCGTTAACTATATTATGCTAACATTTGCCCGAATCTGGGACTGACAACAGGCAAAATATTGCTTAAAATAATCGAGACATCTTGCTGATAATAACATGCAATCTCTAAATCTTGGCTTGCCCTGTCACGGTGTTACCCGTCTGTCTACTTGAACTGAAAACGTAACTGATAGACCCTGATTAGAAGTCTACTTTCAATTCGTTACTTAAGCCCCGTTTACACTAAGCTCAATTTTTGGTAAGGAACGGATAAAATTGGTACCCATACCACTTTTTTGGTTCTTGGACAAGAACCAAAAAGTGGCAGTGGCGCCGTGGGACCCTTGTTTTTTTTTTTGGGGGGGGGGCCAAGGGCTGTACTTTTCCGACAAACCTGAAAATAATTTCCGACAGAAATTTTTCTGGCGACCTCCCCCCCCCCGTCGACAAAAGAATTTCGGTCAGTGTACCATTTTAGGGGTCAAAAAATTTTTCCGGACATACCAAAATTTTTCGTTACATCTTAAAATTTTTCCGGAAATCACCCATTTTCTCAATTTATCAAAAAATTTCCGAATTTACCAACGTCGGAAATAGTTTGCCAATTTCCGACAACGTTGTCAATTTTCCAAAAATTTCCGACAACACTCACAATTTTCCGACAGGTCTTCACAGTAGGGGGGGGCATGCCCCCCCCCCTGGCCCCCCCGGCCACGGCGCCACTGAAAAGTGGTACGGTCCCAAAAATTGAGCGTAGTGTAAACGGGGCTTTATTTTGCTGCGCAAACCTCGGTTTCGAAAAAAGAGAGAGCTAAATACCCAGTAATGATGTATGACTACATTATTCTTGAACTGTTGACTGCATGCAATTCACTCAGCATTTGTCATGATCACACGCAATATATAGCCGACACAGTCTTCTCTATTTTCTTGTAACGGTATAGGCGCGCCAGTGTTTATCAGTCTATTATTTTTGAGAAAAGAAATAAAATTTTAGTCTTTCTACCTAGAAATCAGTCATATTTTCCTATCACTCCGTTTCTCAAGCCGGCATTTTTACACGGACAAAACTATATTTAAATTTTTATTTTCTAATTTAAATTAACAAAACTTAATTAATTTTCAAGAGTAGCTGGGGAGTCATGTGAATGCCCGAATGATCGATGTCGCATAATTCGCTCACAAAGCGCATCATTGAACTAGACATAATTGTGAAAGCAATTTTTAGCTGTAAACTAGATCTGACGTCTTTTTCAATCGCTGCGTAGAAACCGGTGGCTTTCAGGCTGGATAAATAATATGTCACAAATACAACTAATACAATACAAAATTGCATAAAAAAAAAATACGTTGCTACGTTTCAGGCCTCAGTTCGACCAAAGCCAAAGGTAAGTCATTAGTAATATTTATATAACGTAACTTTTCTTGGCCTTTTGCTAACGTAAACTTAAGATGCTAAATCAAGTTGAATAATAATTAAATCGTCAAAAAGCATCTGTCATTGTCGAAAAGGTGTTAGCCGGTTCGACTGCATATCAGGTATTCATTTATAAATGAAATTGATATTTAAAACTCGTCAATCGCAAAAGAAAGGAGTAACGACTGCTTAGACAATATATGGATGTTTAAAAGGAAAACCCTAATGAAAAATGAAACCTTTGGCCATCATCCGACAAGGAAGGGAAGTGAGATAATGAATTAAAATCAAGTATCAGACAAAAGTTAACATGCAAATGTCTGATGAAAGAAGATTTTCAGACGGAATTATGCAGCAAGGCAGGTGTTCAAATAATATTGAAAAACTGATCTCGGCATCTATTGCCGATGAATCTTTACATGTATATAGATACAAAAAGTCGAGAAAAAAATTTTAACTGATCATTTTTACGTTAACTGCACTGATCGATGGGCGGGAAAGTTATATTAGGGGTATAGCATATTTCGATTGTAGTTGGCATTTGGAAAACGGGAAGACTAATATTGAGATATACAGAAATTTTATGTCTCAGACTATATTGAGCAAAGGTCGGCAGTTTTTTTTTGTGATATTCAGAATGGGACGTATGTCTTTGCCTGCTTTCTGCTATTATACGATATACACGCGACGTATCATGTCTCATGATTATGAAACTCTGTCATGAAACTTTATCCTATATAACTCACATGACTGAATACCGGATATTGAATATATTCAATGCCGGCCAGTACTCTTTTATATTCCGGCATACACCCATATTCAGGAGCAAAAACTCATTGGCTTTTCACGACATTATATTCAATTTCATTCAGGCTACCGTAATATTTGGATTCACTGAGATTTACTGACACATGCAATAGTGTAGGGAATGTTAGGCTGAGAGATAAGTAGAACGTATGGTCAATATTGAATTAGTAAGTTCCCTTGGATATTGAATTAATAGTACGTTCCCTTGAAGTCAACAGTACGGTACAGTACACTAGTACAGTACAGTACAGTACAGTACAGTATACAGTACAGTACAGTACAGTACAGTACAGTACAGTACAGTACAGTACACTGGTACAGCATGATGGTAACTGGTACAGCATGATAGTAACTGGTACAGCATAGTAGTACACTGGTACAGCATAGTAGTACACTGGTACAGCATAGTAGTACACTGGTACAGCATAGTAGTACACTGGTACAGCATAGTAGTACACTGGTACAGTACAAATCTCTCACTTTGCTTTTTGTCTGTTTTTTCGATCATGAAAATCGTGAACATATTTGGCGGGAAAAAACTCGTTTAATTGAACGAACCCTGTCAGAAATTTCAACGTTCACTGTTGAGTGTTGTGTTCATTATTTGCGTCAACTCGGAAAATTAAGAAATCAAAAAATCAGTAGAATGTAAAAGATAAATTGTTCACAAATTATTCATGCCCATGTAAACAAAACACTTCACAGTATTAATCTTTGTCGCCTTAATTTTAATATCTATTCTCTTTCATTTGTATTTCAGTAACTAATTCTGACAAATGCGAGTTGCAAAAAAGCTTAGACCGGAACACAACAACTGAAGACGAAAAAATCACTAGGGGAAATGTAACATCTGACCTCAACTTTCCGACGGACAAACTAGGCAATTGTAATCATTTTATTCATGAGCCTGAAGAGCTGTCAGCATTATATGACTCGAGACTTCATTTCCCAATTATTTCTCCTATGTTTGACAACAAAATGGCATCCAGCACAACGCAACTTATAAATGACAAAGACTTAAAATTAACCGTTAACGACGAGACAGAAACGCTGACTGAAGAAGATGACTTCGATGGCAAAATGCTGTCTTTACAAGCTTTGGACGAACTTGAATCGGATTTGAGCAAAAACAAATATTGCACTGATGCAGATGTTTTAAATGCACTGTGTGTGTTTTCAGAAAGAGCGAGTCCTGTGAGTAACGCTGATTTGGGAACAGAAACCACGTGTAAGTCTTAAATCATATGGTTGATTGCAATTATTAATTCTGGTTAGTTTTCTTTCCACAGTATTTACTTGTGCCAATTGGCAGTGGAAATGTTATGCGGAAAACAACTTGATTCAATTTACAAATTCAAAGCACAGTTATCTTAATCTGATTGAGAAGAAAGCGTTTGAGAATGTATAATTTTTTTAACATATGTATTTTCAAATCTATCATCAAAGTTATCTATGCTATCTTATTTGAGGCCTTGACACCCATAATTAAAACAAAAAATAGCAGAGAACACGCCATTTAGGTTTGTGCCAAAGACAAGTAATAATTTGGTCCTTGCCTACCTAATGGGCTATGCAGCAGCCAATCAAATGACTGAAAAAACAATCGCTGGATCTGAAGTGAAATGCTAACTTATATGCGTGACCAATAAGCGTTTGCCTTATTTAGTAAATAGTAATAGCCTGAGCACCCACTTGATATTAAACATTACAGGATTTTGGGCATCTCAATCGATTGAACTAATAATTTTGAAGGAATTTGTAGATGGGAATTTGGAGAGTGAATTTATACATTTATCTTTAGACCCAGACAGAAGCAGCTGCGAAAAATGCAACTATAGACCCATTGCACATGACGTCACAGCGCCGGTGACGATGTATCTGCAGGACAAATTAGCAATCTGTGCATGATATAACTTTTGTAAACTAAACAAATTTTGTAAAAGTTTATAATAATTTTGTATTAGAATGGTTAATTTTTGTGCTGTATGTGGTTGTGGTACCCGAACAGATATTGTTAGGGAGCAGTTTTGTGACGTCAGTGCAATGGGTCTATATGCTCTCGTCGCTCTGACAGGAATCCTCCTACGATAATTTTACCAGAAAACCTCTCCAGACTACAAGAAACACATTGGCAGCATTTTAGGTTCCTCGTAATTATTATAGCAGAGTAGTTCTGCATTTTCCAGATGTATTTTTTCACTCAATGGTTACCAGCCCCCCCCCCCCCGAATATTTTAAAGTCTCTTTAAAGATAGCAAATGAAGTGATGTAATTTAACTGAGTTGTAGCAAAGTTACTTCATCCATGAAGTCTGATATTGTATTTGCTAAGCAATAAATATAATAATAAATTTGAACCAGAATAGGTTGATGACAGTTCAACTTTGGCTGCAAAAAATTGCCCAAAGATGTTGGCAACCCAACCTCGCTTACCGTTACTCAGTGTAACGTAATGTTCTTGTAGTTTTTGTACTGCATGAGCAGCCAGAGCCCAGAGCCAGCCAGCATATTTATACAATAACCCTGCGAGGTGCAGCGCTCTAACCAACTGGCTACCGAGACATATGTTACTTGTAATTTTTTGAAAATTTATACTTGAATTAATTTCCATCTACTAAATCTACTAACTACATAACAACGTACAGCTAATTATTGAGTTTTCTCACCAACTCTGCAAACTAACCTTCACTCACTGCTATTCAGCCTGTACTTGGTATTAGTTCAGGGCTAGTTTTACAACATAGCTTTCTATAATTTTATATCTCGCCACACCTTGCAGCTCAATATAGTTTCTTGGAAAAAGTCAGCAGCATTATTCAATCTGAAGTGTTTCCTGACAACAGTTCTGTGAATTCGCTGGAGTACTGGAGTGATGAAGAGGGACAGTATCTACCACAAATGTCCCTTAGTCCTCTGCCTGGTGAACCGACATTTCGCAAGACGACACAAACGGTAAAAGAACCAAAAAAATATGAAGAAAAAGAATATTTAAGAAACTTGAAAACAAGTGACTACGTTGAGGTATTATAAATATTAATGTAACAAGCAAGTTTCGCGATTCCTTCTCGCCCAGTTCCATGTTGGTTAGTCTAAACCTAGGACCTTTGCTCGGCTGCCGTTCGTAGGTTTGGTCAATTTTAGGCTAGAATTTGGTAAGTTTGACGTCACATACACTTTCGCCCTTCCACCGCCCCGTCCCCAAATAGCCTGGGTCCCAATCTTCTCACATCAAAAAGCGCTGAAATCAATTAAAAATAGAAGGCCTTAGCTTTTCTTTGCACAGTTTATCCAGATAGATAATCTGTCTCTATATTATAGTTCGGATCAATGCAAATTCTCTTCCCAAACCAATCTTGCAATCTTTTTATTAATTTCCACATACGATTCAAGTATAATAGGAATAATATAATAGATATGTAAAAATTGATTATTTTGGAATCTAAGGATCCACTCAAATCAGATAATGTACCAAGAACCCAGCTGAAGCGACCATCCATGAGAACCCTAAGTCCTATAATCTCCAAACATTCCCCTTACCCCTCATATTCCCACAAGAACCAAACTGCCCCTGACGTCATTGAAAGTACCTCACAAAACATCATCCCATCATTTCTCATCAACTCCACCGAAAATGTTGCAAAGTCTATGATGTCGTCACAGCCATATAACTGGAAGCCAAGAGCGCCAGATGATTGGGCAATATCGTCACCTTCACTGGTTCGACCCACCATAGCAACACCTCCAAGGACGCGGAAAAATAAACAGTCCAGTGCATCGACAGAGATCTTCGGATTAAATTACAGTAGCAGAATGAAAGAAGATAAATTATTTGAAACGCAAAGGTAAGGGGAAATGTAGGGAATAAAATACCATGCTTATTAATAGTCCAGATGATTCTTTAGCTCTTCATAATGGAATAAGTTCAAATCAAATAATAGCTACTATTAATAGACAACCACTGTATATAAGCTATTCTGCAATATGATTGGCTCTCTACTAGCAGGATTTAGCTAATATCCTGCCAGTAGAAAACAAACGATGGCACCTCAAAAATTACCGGAGTAAGTAAAAAGTGAGTAAAACAGCAAGTTATTCGCTTTTACTAGCATTAAGAAAAATTAAAACAGAATGAAAATACTCCCGGTAATTGTATATTTATTGTATTCTTATATAATAATACACATGAAAAAATTACTCGATTCTGATTGGATAAGAGGAGTGAATTTTATCGAAATCCGGGGCCACTGTAAAGAAAGATTTATTGAAACAACGAATAAATTGGTTATCTCAGATTCAAAATAAACCCATTCCTTGGTTGTTTTAACCAATCTGTTTTTACAGTGATGAAGTGTAATACAGTTCCAAAAAAAGAATTGGAAAACATTTTGATTTACTCTAATTGGTCATCTGACATTATATAAAAACTTGTATTAATAAGTAATTGTTGTGTTATTCAAATGAGCGATGAGTAAATTCCCATGTGTTTCACGCCATGAATTCAGTGCTTTTGCATAATCCGATCTTTCATGTACGTTATTGCACTCGTGAGTTTTTCAAAGACTCAAATTACACTCATTTTCCCGGCAAACCGCACTCGAAACCATATTACCATACTATAACCTGTACAAATTACTCTTATAGATGTTCAATGCCAAGAAGAAAAGTATCCCGATCTCAGTCAAGTAACACGACAACAACGAAACTGTTTCCTGTAATATCAGGTATTGCGAAGACTCAAGCAACAAGCAAGAGTATCTCTGATTTCAGGCAATCTTCCAGTACGTAGACTTTATTCTCGTATTAATTTTATAAATATGATTAAAACCGTTGAAAGGTCTTTGACGTGCCCAGCCCTATTGAAACGCCTTTAGAAAATTTAATATAGATTGTATAATTATTACGATTAAGTATTTGAAGTACACTACTCGGAAACTATTTCTTTCAAGTCCTTCGGCTAACGCTTCTTAATCAAATATGCCACTATAAATATGGATGAGGATCTACAAACATGCTTTTACATGGCTTTTTATAGGTATATTTGGGAAACTTGTTAAGAAAAACATTGTAAAAGAGAAAGCAAATGATAAGAAAAAAGACATTGGTATGTATACCCTGCCTTTGAACGATGTATAGGGTATAGTGTTTTCCATACAGTGTGAATTACCTCATTCATTTTGCCTTGCAAATTTGTAACCCCACGACTAGCTAAATATTTTTTTAAATTTTATTCCGTCTAATGCCAAACGAACATACTTAGTAAGTGTTAATGGAAACATCTCAAACTCATTATTGTATTGGTGTCCCCTAGACTATTTGCTTAAATTGAAATCATAATTACATTCTAGTATATTAATTCTACCCTGGAGCTAGCCTGCATGGCAGGCGGTATTTCTACGGGCAGCGAAAATTAGGGAAGCAAAGGAAATACCGCCTGCCATGCAGGCTACCCTGGAGCAGGGGGTTCCTGTTTCACTGAAGCTGTAGCCTGCACTCAGGCGCCGCTGGCCAAGCTTGGAGTAGTCAAGCTTGGATCCTAAAGGCCCATTTACACTTGTAATTTTTGCTGCGATTTTCTTCTTCTGATGCATGGAAACGAATAGATGAGTTATGATATTCTGAACCTATGGTATAGGACTATAGCCTCATCTGAGCATTCATAACTCATCCAGTCGTTTACACCCATCAGAAGAAGAAAATCGTAGCAAAAATTGCAAATGCAAACAAGCCTGAAAACTCGCACCAGAAAACCTCTGAACCCAGAGTAAAAGTATATTGACGACGACGGACTTCACTGACGTGAATAATCGGCAATATCTTTCTTAGATTCAAATAAACAAAGCAAAGCTACGGACTCAACGTCGACAGGTTCATCACGAAGTAAAGTAGGAGAGACAGCAAGAAGAAAGTTAAGAAGAGTTTTAAGTCTTCATTGAATGAAGAAACAGAATGAACACGATGAAACAGAATGAACACGAGAATGAGTGATTAAGAATGATTGAGTGAATAACAAGAAGTTAGTAGGTTTTCTGATTGGTTTCCTGAAACAAAAGTGATCATTTTTTATGAATATTCTTTAGAAAGATGATCGCCGTAGTTTCAGGGTTGGTAGGTTGAAAAAGTAGCCAAAGTAGAATAGAAGTCACCGAAGTAAAAATTGAATCAACTTGCAAAACTCGGTGCTTTATTTCAAAGTAATCAATACATTTTCAAAACATTTTTATAAACAGTGGCGGAACTGCTAAAAAGAAGCCAAAAGGACAATCTACCAACCCTGTATATGTGTGTAGTTTATTTTCTTGTCTGACTGTTCATAACACATATGGGGCAATCCTCTATATAGCGAACAGGATCAATGTGAACATTTTTTCAGAACATGCTTGACTCATAAGACATATAAATATGTATTCCTTTAATTAAACCATAAAATAATTGCAATCTTAATTAATTGTCTCTGCCAGTTTTATCAAACAGACACGCTCTTTATTATTAACTTAAAACATTACAAATCTTATATAAAAAGTGTCTTAAAAAAGACTTGAAATTACAGCTTGATCTGCTTTAAACTTGGAGAGTTTTCCCGCCAAGAGTTTCAGATTGTCAGTATCAAAATGGGAAAAGACGTTAACATCAGTGAAAACGTTCAGGCACTTTTTTGCGCGCAAACTCTCGCACAATGACGTCACAACATCTTTAAGTCGACTTCGAAATTTCTCTGGTGTCCAGTACTTTGGTTGTGGTCGCGTTTTAAATTCAACCAATAATATGGTTTGTAAATGGTAACGTAGTAAGCGACCTCTAGTCTCCCAAGACTGGCAAACCCGCGCGCACAACCTGTCTAGGATGTACAAACAATGCTTGGCGCACAAAAATTGAGGATTGTTAAAAATCCTGTTTTCTACATCGTTGAAAGTGATTCGCCATAGGAGCTGCTGATCTGTACAATTTGGTTTCGCTACTAAGGAAATCGTATCAACATTCGCGTCAGGCAAATGAAAACACTTAAAAACACTCTGGATTTTTTTGTCCAGCTTTCTGAACGGTTCCATAGAACGACGCATGCGTATCATCGGTAAAAGATGCACGCGGAATCTGGTGGAAGGATCCAGACGAACGAACAGACTGATTTGGTCTGGCCAAGAGCGACATGTGATAGAACGTTGTTGGTTCTCTTGTGACATTTCGAGGATGGAACGTTGGATAACATCGAACAGGGAATTAAGTAGCTTTGTTGTGCTAAGACAACGTCCCATGGTCGGGTCTACGGTGATGATATCTTCCCAGCTCGCCATATCAGGCCTGAAAAATTGGAAGGAGTATGGATGAATGAAAGATTGATGAAAGTTAATGAATGATGAGAGTTGATCATAGTCTATGAAAATCGATGAAAGTTGATTAGAACTGATGAGAGTTGATGATAGTTGAAACAGTTTAGTAGAGTCGAATGCAGTGCGCGAGACTTGATGAGAAAATAGCCAATGGAATAAGAAGGTTAGGAAATGCGATGCAGAAATAGTCTTATTATATAAATTATCTATGTTTTTGTCTTGGTTTAAGCAAAAAAATGTGTATTTGCCCCCGCCCCCCCAACCAACCAACCAATAGCAGTGTGTTGGTTTCATTACCCGGTCGTGATATTACACAATGGTTTAATAAAAACATAGCTATTAGTTGCAAAATTGCAATACACACATGACGATGAACCGACCATTTCTTGCATAAACCAAAACATAGATAATGAGGTATAACCAAAACATAGATAATGAGGTATATCTGAAAGAGTTTCCTAACATTCTTATTCTATTGACTATGATGAGAATGAGTCTATATGTAGAGTATGAGCCGGAGTTCGTGAGAGTTGATGAAAGTTGATGATCCAACAATTATGAATGTGTTTGCATTTTCATTTCTTTTATCATCGACTCAGTCTCGTGCGCTTTCATCAACTCTCATTAATTTTGAACAGGTTCAATGATGAGATGATTTCATCAACTCTCAGGTTCAATGATGAGATGATTTCATCAACTCTCAGGTTCAATGATGAGATGATTTCATCAACTCTCAGGTTCAATGATGAGATGATTTCATCAACTCTCAGGTTCAATGATGAGATGATTTCATCAACTCTCAGGTTCAATGATAAGATGATTTCATCAACTCTCAGGTTCAATGATGAGATGATTTCATCAACTCTCAGGTTCAATGATGAGATGATTTCATCAACTCTCATCAACTTTGAACAGGTTCAACGATAGAGACTTTGCTACGCGTATCCAGTGAACTCTCGCCAACTCTCATATATGCAACTCTTGTTCTCGATTTACCATAGGATTAGAGTTGAAATCATTCTCAATTAATTCCAGCAAAAGTTGGGTCATGCTTTTAAGGCCCATTTCCACTCAAGAAAAATTTCCACGAACAGAAAATTTTCCGACGGAAATTTGTGTCGGCCAATCAAAATTTTTTTCCGACGGAAAATTTGTGTCGGCCAATCAAATTTTACAAAATTTTCTTTCTGTGGAAAATTTTCCTGAGTGGAAATGGGCCTTTATTGAACGTATGGAAATACATGACCCAACTTTTGATGGAATGAATTATCATAATTACCTTGTGGTATAGTGATCAGCAATTCTAATCATGACAGCACCACTGGTGACGTCACCTTGCAATATGCAGCTCTGCATTGGAAAGTCTTTCATAGTACACAGCAAGTTGACTTCATTCTTCGACATAACTTCACAACGACAGTCGTCCAATGAAATCGGGTCAAAATGAAATCTGACGTCATAGTCACTCATGGTCATGAAGAGATCATTAATACATGCTGCTGCTTTGTTGAACTGCTGGCGCATCCTTTCCTCGCTATGTCGCAAGTGAAAGTTCACGGCTCTGAAAATGCCGATCTTACTGTTCGATGGCATTTTGAAATATAAATTGTTTCACAAATTTTAATTAATTTGACATGTTGACTGTATAAAAATGTTATTACTTCGTCTACCGTATAACGAGGAGGCTAATGCTATCTGCTTTCACCGAATCAGTCAAATCATGTACTCTGCGCCTCAAGATTTCTCCACACCTTAAATAATTGTAGTCTCCTTCACAGCCTCACGAGTGGAGAAACGACACAAAGAGCGGCTGCGAGGGAGACTAAAATAATAGACCTGTATCTTATGAAACGCGGAAAAAACACTTAGTGCGATGTCCCAAGGGACAACTTTGAGCGACATAATGACGTTACAAGGCTTGATGCCCGCGAGGAATGCTGGTCTTAGTAGTCATCGCCCGGGAAAATTAAACAATTCAAAATGTCCACTATCGAAATTTTCTCAGACGATGACTGCTAAGACCAGCATTCCTCGCAGGCATCAAGTCTTGTGACGTCATTATGCATAAGGTCTATTCGCCATGCATGCGCAAATGCTGTTTTTATCAAATTTATTGGCTCGCCAACGATTTACATTGTCCTGTGGCCAGTGTGGGACATCGCATAAATTGGTTTTCCGCATTTGACGTCATTATAAGAAAGATCCATTGCAGCTTAGGGACCGGGTGGCACCGAAGAGAAAAGGGTTGGGCAAACAAAATTTTGAGTGAGTCAAAGCCAAATGTTGGGTAAATGAAAACAAAACAACTCGAGCGTTGTGTAATAAAAAATTATTGTTAATATTTCCAAAGCATGACTCACTCAAATATTGAAGACTAAACCCTAGACTCCTACTGGTATGTAAATCAATCAGATTCATTATCTTGACATGCATTTTCCGATTTGTCAGGAGGCAAATGGTGTCAAAAGAAAGTACATGTGCAGACAACATCACACTTTACCGCACTGCAGAAGTGTACAAGCAGTTATCAAACTCATGCATGTCACAGAAGTGATAAAGGGCATACGAGGCAACTGAATGGTATATCTTTTGTAACGTTTTTGGCCAGAGGTGACTATTTTTTAATTGATATTTGAGTTTTTGAAATTGAGTAAATTGCCGGATTGGATCAGCAAAATTTTTACCAAGAAAAACATTTCTCTTCGATGCCGCCCCCGCCATAAATAATGACCGGTACCTTCACAATAAACGGGTCATTTTCATGTTAAATGTATGTTCTGATGCCACTTAGTAACAAACAGAACTTTTTACAAATGTTACATTTTAGCAATTCTTTCAGTTACTGAAATACAAACATATAGCCAAGCCACAACTGGCATATTTCAAATTCAACAGCCATGTTTTAACAAAGTTTTCATTTTCAATGCAACAATATATCTTGATATACAGCCGATATACAGCCGGTAAAAAACAAGTTGTTGCAACCTTGATGCGTTAAATTGTTATCACATCATTAAAAGAAGATGAAAACAGCCGATTGCCGACAATACTATATATATATATACTGTCATTAAAACTTTTGAATGTAGAAACACAAACGAAAATATAAGTTCAATTTGCTGTAATAAGTCACTAATGACAGCTATGATCGTGACTAAAACACCACACGAGTACATACGAGTAACATACGAGTAACACACAAGTACATACGAGTACATACGAGTAACACACGAGTACATACGAGTAACATACGAGTACATACGAGTAACACACGAGTAAAACACAAGTACATACGAGTACATACGAGTAGAATACGAGTACATACGAGTAAAATACGACTAGTAAACTTGTTTTTAGTGTTTGTAGATTGAATACAGGCAAAAAGATCGTCTTCTCTGTCGAAAAACGTGGAATGGGGGAACGGGGAATGGAGGAACAGGGAATGGGGGGAACGAAGAACGGGGAATGGAGGAACGAGTAACGCGAGGGGAGGGGGATCGAGCAATTATGAATTATTATTAATACGTAATATTAATCATATGTACGGGGGGGAGAAGAACAGAAAAAAGAAACAGAAATTCGACAGGATAAACGGGAATCGGGGAATTACGAAACTATAAAACGGAAACGGACTCTGGTGTCTTGAGAATTAGAAAACCGCTCAATGAATTAAAACTAGTAAAGAAATTTGGCGAAGCTTTCCTTTATTAGTACAGCGTATCATAAAAAAGTCAATCCACATTGCTTTATGTCCGATCATTAAGTAATATTAATAATAATAACATTGCTCATGTCATTACTAATATACTTGC
>CACRXK020003756.1:0-34713 GCA_902702795.2 Paramuricea clavata | reverse complement strand
TATGACTTATGAGGCAATGTATTTCATTAAAAAACACCAACTCTCATAATGTACGAAATGCCATTTCAGACCCCCGGACTTTTACAAAGGTGTCATCCACATCCCCAATCTCACTCTTAACTTCTCTGCAAAGTTGAGAGGTCTGCAGATTACCACAAAATGATACAAACACAGTTTTAATATATCCAGCCCCGCCTTAGCAATCTGACGTCTGTGTTGACAAGAACGTCGTTTGCTTAAGCTCGCTATTTTATGATAAATGCACTGAAACCGTTACAATAATTAATTAGTAATGTTAATTGCAGCTATTATCTAAAGCTATTAATGTTTTAAGCCGTCGAAGAATTAATGATGTATAAAACATACTCAATATGTTGACCTGCTAGAATTTTAATAACGTTCTAAGTGTTCTAGAAGGCAAACAACATTTAGGACAGAGTGACGCACAAACGTACGGTTGGTTTATAGAGTCGTCGAAACGTTGCAAGAAAGAAATTCTCGAAAGGTGGCGTCAAATTTTAATAATTGAAGATCTTGTCATATTAATTTCTGTTTCACTTTCAGGATGTGGGAGACATTAAGGTAATGTAGTACATGTTGGTATCTTTCTCCTCTTGCTCTGGGGCCGGTTGTTTACAGTTGGATTAGGGCTTTTGAAGATAGGAATACTTGACTTGACTCATTTACTCTTCTTTACTGACAAACTCACAAAGTTTCGTTGCCAACTAACAACATTGTAACATGCCGCGTTTTAGTGTGTTTTTCTGCGCCATATAACAATTTTGAACATCCCCGAAAGAGAGGCTGCTTTGTATACAAAGTGACGAGATGTCGAGACAAAATTCTTCATGGCTGCAGTTTTCGGAATACGTCAGAAACAACAATTGGAGATTGCCTTGCGAGGTGTCTGAAAAATTGTACATGCAGATCATTTCAGATGTGTGGTGAAGATAACACTTGCAGTTTATGTCGTATGACAGTTCCTTGGTTATAAAAGAAATAAAAGATATAAAGGGATCATGTGGATATTTTGCGTTGGAAAGGGACCATGCAAGCACAGGTTTGGGAAGTCTGGTTTTACATATACCCTGCGAGCAGAGGCACTCACATTATTAGCTTTTATAGTAAGAGTTTAGCTTAGTTTACAATATGTATAACCATTATACAACTTTTGCCTGAAACTGTCGTTTGCAACCTCTTTACGACTCACCTACGTTTGCAGGTTGCATGGGCATGCGACAGTTTCACCCAATTAGGACTAGAGCCATAAGAACGTCTGCGACAGAGATTAGGATAAATAACTTGGCTCAACATAAAAAATATGTAAAAGTCAATAGACCTTTCCCCTTTTAAGTGAAATTTTGATCTAGACAAGTCTGACAAACATTTCATCACAGCTTTGAAAGAGCATCGCAAAATGAGTAATATTCCAAAGTTTCGTTGCGAAATGTTGTAAAATGCGGATAATATAACCTTGCGAAGTTTGCCGTTTTTTCAGTCATTTTGCATTACAAATGGAATTGATAATCAGTCTGATTATCTGATTATCAATTTCCCGTTTGTAATACAAAATGACTGAAAATTGCAAACTTCGCATGGCTATATTATCCGCATTTTACAACATTTTTAAACGAAACTTCGGAATATTACTAATTTTGTGATGCTCTTTCAAGCTGTGAAATTTTTGTCCAGGCTTGTCTAGATCAAAATTTCACTTAAAAGGGGAAAGCTCTATTGGGATGTATGGAGTTATTGGACGTCTGTTTCAGCCCCTTTCTATTGTTTTTGTCTGCGCGGTCGGACACGAAGCTGCAAGGGGTTCGAGTTAATAGAATTAACAACCGCAAAGATTCACAATTTAATTATTAAAACAACAAATTGTTTATACAGATTATACTTCCTCATGCATGCAATAACGGACGTCGCACGAAAATAATAATTATAACTAATTTTGGCAGCATTTTGCACCACAGCGCTCGTGTGTCATATGTGTTTCAAGATTGCCACAAACTGACGCAAACACAATTTTAATCCATGCAGTCCCTGACAAAATGTCGCTTGCTTATAAGCTCACTATTTTATGATAAATGCACTAAACCGTTATATATAATAATTAATTATTAATGTTCCTTGCAGCTATTATCTAAAGCTATTAATGTTTTAAGCCGTCGTAGAATTAATGCATGTATAAAACATACTCAATATGTTGACCTGCTAGAATTTTAAATTAATGACGTTCTAAGTGTTCTAGAAGGCAAACAACATTTAGGACAGAGTGACGCACAAACGTACGGTTGCCGGTTGGTTTATAGAGTCGTTGAAACGTTGCGAGAAAGAGATCCTTGAAAGGTGGCGTCAAATTTTAATAATTGAAGATTTTGTCATATTAATTTCTGTTTCACTTTCTGGATGTGGCCGGAGACATTAAGGTAAAGTAGTACATGTTGGCATCTGTCTCCTCTTGGGAAGATTGCTTTGAAATTTTCGTTAACCTGGGATTAAGCCAACCAGCTTTTGAACAACCGGCCCCTGACTGTCTATTACAATATCTACATTGTATTCACAGATAGAAATACTTGACTTGACTCATTTACTCTTTACTGACAAACTTTCAGACTCACAAAGTTTCGATGCGAACTAAACATTGTAACATGCCACGTTTTTAGTGTGTTTTTCTGCGCGATGACAATTCTGAACATCGCCGTAGAAAGCGTGGCTTTGTACAAAGTGACGAGGTGTCGAGACAAAATTCTTCATGGTTGCAGTTTTCGGAAAACGTCAGAAAGAACAATTGCAGATTGTCTTGCAAAGTGTCTGATGAATTGTACATGTAGATCATTTCAGATGTGTGGTGATGATAAAACCTGCAGTTTATGTTTGTCGTATAACAGTTCCATGGTTATAGAAAATGTAAAGGGATCATGTGGATATTTTGCCTTAGAAAGGAACCAAGAACAGGTTTGGAATGTCTGGTTTTACATTCCCTGCGAGCAGACGCACTCGCATTATTAGCTTTTACAGTAGGAGTTTAGCTTAGTTTACAATTTGATAACCATTATATATTGACATGATTATTCTAAAGGCTGCTTTACGCCACACAACTCTTGCCTAAAACAGTCGCATGCAACCTGCAAATGCAGGTGAGTCGTAAAGAGGTTTCATACGACAGTTTTAGGCAAATGTAATTCCGTATAACTGCCCGTGCCACTCGAATGCGACCGCAATGGAAAACGACTTTAATGCAGTCTCTGGACCTTTTAACTACTGGTAGATTATCATAACCGCAAACTATTAAATACAAAGAACCTAAGAAGCGAATTAAGTCTTAGGAATGCCGTTGTCGCTCGGATACAAAATAGTTCTAATTTGGAAACGCCAATTGTTGTCACGCTATCCAAACACTCATCCATTTTTACTTAAATAAACGTTTATGCAAATTGATCTTGAATAAAAAGATGAAGGCGTAAAATTGTAGAACTGCTATAAAATTCTGATGTATGATCTGATGCTGTAGCAGTTCATTCTGATTCAATTTTTTGTTATTATAAATTTTAGAACGGTGCGATGGTTCAAAAGAGTTGCTTTCGAAATACAAACTGTTGTCTGACATCAGGACCTTGCCTTCATAATGGACGTTGTAAACCTAGTTACTCATCTGATATCTTGCACTCGCCCCGTTTCACATGTGTCTGTGCCCCTGGTTACCGTGGAAACCGCTGTGAACAGCCAATCAAATCGTGTCATGGTTACATTGGCGGTACCGCAGACCACGCCCCAGCGTCAGGTAAATACACAATTATTGATGACATGGACAAACCCTTCCTGGTTTTTTGCGATTTCAACTGGACTTTTGACGGAGCAATCATGTCTTGGACACTCATTCAATCCTACCAATTAAAAAACAAGGACGAGTTTCAGCTGAAATCGTTTTATATAGACCATCCTAAAAATGAAGAAACTCCCCAATGGGAGTCTTATCGTCTTTCAATATTCAAAATGAAGTCCA
Source organism: Paramuricea clavata (assembly GCA_902702795.2). Classification (NCBI taxonomy): domain Eukaryota; kingdom Metazoa; phylum Cnidaria; class Anthozoa; order Malacalcyonacea; family Plexauridae; genus Paramuricea; species Paramuricea clavata. Next base: position 30,707 of record CACRXK020003756.1, on the reverse strand, counting down.
TACAGAAAGATTCCTCAAAATGGCGAATGACGTGTCGATATGAAACTGACGGTCTAAACTATACAGATTACATGGAAGGCTTGAAAACCAAGGTCGATATACTTAGCTTTCGTGAAAATGGATGCAAGGAGGTTGAATTTATAAATGTACGCGGTTATAATTGCACACATTGTGAGGCTATGCTGAAACAAAATAAAAATCGATCATTTCACCACGATTCTTTGCACAGCTTTGAAGACTGCCCGTTCAAGCCCCTAAACAGCATAAAATGCGATGGGCGTAGGGAAGATAACTTCGGTTTGTACAAGTGCATCAATCCAATCCACCGCTGTTCTATGGATGAGGAGTCCACCTCTCAAACGTGGCTAGGCTCTTGAGCTGATCATGACCGCGCATTGTGCCTGAAAACATGAAAAATTTATAGATCACGACCTTCATTTACAATCAAGCAAACCTGCCAACATATAGGTCCTGAGACCATATCAATGCCTGAGACGTATAATTTTATCGACTAGGATCGGTTGTATATAAATTAAGTGGCTGGCGAGATGTATGAAAGGGAGAGACGGAGAGTGTATTTATAACTTATTAACTTTTACAGTAATATTTTACTGTAACTTTAAGTGACTTTAAATCTTGATCTCTAAAAGTCAGATTGATTTTGCGCATGTGATTTTTAGATTTTATCTGTGATTTTATTTGTGAGTTATCAGTTCAGATTTTTAATATCATTATGACTCGCGCATGCGCTTTCGGTTTGATCGCGGTATTGTTGGATCAGTTGTTGGATGTAGCGTTCCGGTTCCAGTTATATTCATTTCCCTGCTTTGTTATCAACCCATCCTCTTGGTTTGTTGATGTATATCATCATACGGTTATCCTTGAATCTATGAAGACTATGATGTATATCATCATACAGACACATTCATCTATGCCTGAAGCCAGACCCTGGGAACGAGGTTGGCCCATTGAACTATAAATAAACTGGAAGGCTAACTGCTATGATGAAGGCCTATGATTTGATGAAGCCGAAATAGTTTTTCTGAGTTATGAGCAGAAATACTTGACCCCAAACGTTGGGCTATATATCAAATTGAAGCTATTGAAAATTGCTATTCGGTGTGGAAATTTCAAGACTTCAGTGAAAAGAAAAATATTTAAAAAATACAAAAACAACTGCAAAACGGCAAATTTTCGGTAATTATGTTTGTAATTTTTCAATATTTCCCTTTTAGCTAAAGTCTTGAAATTTCTACACCAAATAGCGTTTTTCAATAGCTTCAATTTGATATATAGCCCAACGTTCAGTGTGGAGTATTTCTGCTCATAACTCAGAAAAACTAAAATACACTGGCTTCAATTCCCCCCCCCCTGAGTTAGCCTTCCAGTTTATTTATATCTGAAGCCTGAAGCCTGAACGATATGCGCCTGCAGTTCATGTGGTCATTTGATTTGTTTATTTAGTTTTACTTCATTTTACAATGAATCAAATGTAAAAGTCAGACACAAGAAATAAAGTGAATATAGTGATTTGATTATTATATTTCAAACAATCATGAGTAGATGACAAGAGTTTGTAATTATGGAGCAGAGATTAACAGATATATGGAATTAACCGGTGAAAACATTTTGAAAGAATGGAAAAAACCTTTAGAGCTTTTTCACGAGAAAGAAATTGTGAGAATATGTGCTCCTATGGTTAGATATTCCAAGTTAGTACATAAACAATTTAATTAATTACATAAACATTTCTAAATTTCAATTATCAATTAAGTGTATCCAGTATAATATATAATTTATTCTCTTCTTCTAGATTACCATTCAGATGTTTGGTCAGAAGGTGGGGCAATTTTAAAACCTTCGAAGTTTGGTTAAGCTCGGGGGTTAGGGGTAGCAGGGCAACTACCCCCACCTATTAAAATTCATCCTCCCAATAGTTTGCGACATTATGTCCACCATTGATTTTATTGACCTGTGGAGAAAAATGTCTGCATGTCTTCAAAGATTGTCTTGGGCATATTGACAAGTATTATGCACCTATCAATGTTAAGCCCCAGAGGGGGGGAGGTCGGGCATAGGTGGGGCATTTGATTTTTTGAGCAAATTTTCAATCAAATGCCCCAACCATCGGGCAATAAATATTGGTCAAATGCCCCAACATTTTGCAAAAAATTGCAATAATTACTATATTAATAAAAGTCATTTGGTTCAAATTGCCCCAACTCGGGGCCAAAATGCTGATCAAAATCCCCAGGGTGGGGATATAATTGATGATCAAATACCCCACATATGCCCGACCCCCCCCTCTGGGGGTTAACATTGATAGGTGCATAAAGATGTGGTACAGTCCGATCTGTGCATGTGCACAAAGGAGCCCTCTTTTTATTTACAAACAGTTTATTTAGATTTTTATTTCATTTTATGTTCTTGCAAAGCTTGATTGTTGTCTCTTGATAATTTATTATACTCTAGAATCATGAAAATATAAATAGTTGTTGAATAAAATTCAATATTTTGGATACCAAAATGTAAACAAAGCCTTTGTTTACATACGGACTGTACTGCATCATTAATTAATAACAGGCCGGGTGTCCACAGGCCTGGAAAATCCTGGAAAGTCCTTGATGGAAAAACAAAATTGCAGGACTGGAAAGTCCTTGAAAATCATTAGAAGTCCTTGAAACTCCTTGAATGAATTTCTTTAACCTCCAACTGTGCCAACATTAGTGATTTTGATTAAAATTACTGAATAAAGTGAATTATTTGCTGGGCAAATCCATGCCATTTTCAAAGATTTTTCCCAGTTCTACAGTGTAGGTCCTTGAACTTACTGACAAAGGACCTTGAAAGTCCTGGAAAAGTCCTTGAATTTCATCTTCACCAAAGGATCGATCACATGAACATTTACATGTTGAGGGAATTGATATATCTGGCTGGCTTTGAAAGAGTTGCCATTCAGCTAGTTAATAAAATAGGTGCATGTGTAATTGAACATTTCTTATTGTACGTAACCTATATTTTATGTCAATATGTTGAAATGTTATATGTCTTATAATTGGCTTATTAGGTATGGATGTGACTTGGCCTGCACTCCGATGATTATTTCAGACTCGTTTGTTCAATCTGTAAAAGCAAGAGATAGTGATTTTACAACAAATTTGTGTGAGTCGAAGTTTCTAAGCTAGAATTTTGTTGAAGTACTAGTAGCTGGTTTAATTAAGCATGCTAAGATGTTATTTAAATAGCAGCAAGCCCAGTATAAACAGAATGGGGGAGCCACAATCTTAGCCAGACAGCCATCTTTTGGACGGTCAATTTTGATTTAAGGTGTCAAATTGAAAATGACGGCTTTTGGACGGTGAAATTGCTCATGATCAGCGAAATATTTATCGTACACAAAACATCCTGGCTTTTAGGCCATGATTTTAACAGTTCACACAACTGCAGTTGAATGGTGACGATTAGTCAAATATTTGACAAATTACAATTACACTTCCAAACCAGGGCCAGATTAACCACATGCCAGATGCAGCATATGCCGCAGGCCTTGCACTTATGGGGGCCCTGCGCTTTACTGTACCACGCCCATTTTTACGAGAACATGCCCATTTTCTATTGGGACACACCCATTTTAGGTGCCTCGCGAATTTAGGGACCTCGCACATTTAGGGCCCCTAGGCCCAGGAAAATATGCAATACCTGTATGCATGTAATCTCCAGTTGCGCTGATTATAGACACCAATGCTTGTGCTAATGTACATTTGATTTGTATGACATTTTGTTAGCTACTTTTTGCCAAGTTAATCGTTAACGTTTTGTTATGTTGTACTGAATTGTATTTGTAAGCCCCAATTATATCCAACAAATTGTCGCAATTAATTCAGGTTGTTCAAGCACCCAAATTAGCAAAATATAAAGGTTTCATTGATGTTTGAAACCAGTTTTAACGTAACGGAAAATTATTCAGAAATCCGGGTGGAGATAGCTTGGCTGCGAAATTGCGGTAATTTGTGGATAAAATAGAAAACAATTATTTAACAATTTTGTGTGTCTTTGAATTCAAAGGTTTTCATAAAGGGAGGGGGGGGCCCAACTTGGGGGCCTCATGCAGAAAATCTGCCACAGGCCTCGCGCGACGTTAATCCGGCCCTGTTCCAAACTACTACATTAGAATGCATACTACGTGGTGACAAAAGTATGCAACACCCCTGGCCCCCATAGGGTATTTGTCAGTTACCATGGCCCAAAATAATGGTCAATTCAGACACTCAATTTTCAGATCCTGGCTCGACCCTGGGGGGAGCATATTATAATTGTTCAATAGACATTTCCCCTTTTAAGTGAAATTTTGATCTAGACAAGTCTGGACAAAAATTTCATCACAGCTTGAAAGAGCATCACAAAATTAGTAATATTCCGAAGTTTCGTTGCGAAATGTTGTAAAATGCGGATAATATAGCCTTGCAAAGTTTGCCGTTTTTCAGTCATTTGGTATTACAATCTAGCTAACATTTTGCATCAGTTTGATCATCTGATGCAAAATGTTAGATTGTAATGCAAAATGACTGACCGCATTTTACAACATTTTGCAACGAAACTTCGGAATATTACTAATTTTGTGATGCTCTTTCAAGCTGTGATTGTCCAGGCTAGTCTAGATCAAAATTTCACTTAAATGGGGAAAGGTCTATTCACTGCATGACATGCCCCGATCTGAAATTTTGTGTTTTCTACGGTCTTCAGAATGCTATATTTCCTACATTAGAAAATGACAATCTGAGCTAAAGATTGCAAGGCATATAAATGCTCTTGGAACATATTTGTTTTTTTGCCCTCTATGGCTATGCCATCATTCCTGAAACAATTTTTAGTTGGATTTGGAAGAATTAGAAATGAACAGAAATTGTGCAGTCCTAAGTCATATCCCGGGTATTAAAAGATGCATAATTTGCACAATAAAATCATTTTCCTGAAATACTTTGAGATTTGTAAGTCCAACTGTGAGACCTGGAGTTAGACCCAAAACCTGGAGACAAACTGGTAAACTGTTAGACTTGCATGGGAGCTCTGTGTAAGTAGAGTTTGTTGTATGCAGGTTCTCTTCTGTGCTTTGAAGGTTTTGCAGTATACACCTTGGCCAACCTGATCTTGTGTAATCTATAGTAATTTTTTATTAACTAATTAACCACTATCATTTAATATACGGTAACAATTGGATATGGGCCGATCAGTGAATGAAGTATTTTTTATTTCAATGTAGTGGATCGTCCACTCGTCGTTCAGTTTGCAGCAAGATGTGGAAAGGATTTGGCAGATGCTACAGAAATGATTGTCCCGTAGGTTATGAGTGTTATAGGATAATGACTGCATGATTTATATTTAACTATATTTTGCACAGACAATTGTCAATTATTTCACAAAAGCAACATGAAATATTATTGCATTCATTAAAAATTTCTAGATTTGCAGATGGAGTTGACATAAACTGCGGTTGTCCTCAAAGGTACAGTACTACGTACATAATGAAAATAAATCCTTATGAAATTTGGGAATGCTTACAATGGTCAGTAGTTGAGATGATTAATTTGTATCTGTAGGTGGGCAATAAAAAGTGGCTATGGAGCTTGTTTAATCAAGAATCCTGAATTAATTCAAGATATGGTGCAACAAACCAGACAAAGAGTTGAGGATGACTTTCCTGTGTCAATCAAAATTAGAATTCATCATGATACGAGGTTATTATTACTGTAGTTATAATTAACCCATGAATGGGGATACACCTGCATAAGCCAAATGATTTTTCACTTCCTATAAAATCCTTTTGTAAACAGTAGGAGATTATAACGTTCGAAATAACGAAGTTCAGGTAGTTATGACCGAAAACGAAGACAGTTTCTGATCGAGTGCTACGTACCCTTTGCATATAGAAGAACTGTGGATATGTGCCAGAGAGCTGAGAAAGTTGGTGTGTCATGGATCACAGTTCATGGCAGAACGATAGAGCAACGATCAGAACCATGTTCTTTGGAAACTATCAAGTTGGTAAGAGGATTAGAAAACCCTGTTCACAAAATGGAACGGCTCCGAAAAAATCGGAACAGTTAATTGAAAGTGCCATTGTTAGTGGTCCTTAAATGAGCTGGATGTATGCAGGGCTGCCCAGAGAGAAGGGAGACCCTATCTCGAAAGGGTCCCTAAAGCAACGGAGGTACCTTAACTGAGAAAATGAATCCTAGCTGCGTTAGTGCAGGATAATATGCTATAAAGTGCCAGATATTGCAAAATACCGCTTCTCCCGTTTTATAATTATGACATCATGGGGCCCTCCGGGAAAATTTGGCCCCGCGCAAGCCCTCGGCGGCCCTGGATGTATGTGTTGATCGATTAGTTCTGTTGCACTAAAGTTTTCTTATTTGAACACAATTTAGATCAAGGATAGTGTTTCAATCCCAGTTGTTGCTAATGGCGATATCAAATGTGAAGCTGATATTAATGACGTGCGTGCAAAGACAGGTGTCAATGGTTCGTACAGTATGTTCAACTTCAAAAATGTGTCGGTGCTCATATGTAGACGTAGTTGAAGGGATGGAAATTTCGCGCGTAAACCTAACCAGCTGAGAAAAATGCAACTAAAGGCCCTCTAATCGAACCTGCGGCCCTGCAATTCCGATGCAAGGACGATGTTGGATAAAATTATGAAAACGGCTGATCCAACATTTTTCAACGTCAGCCAACATTATACCAAACATAATGTTTAAACCTAAAAGGTCTAAAAATGTATAAAATTTACACACGAAAGTTCCATGTGCAAAAAAGTGTTATCGAATAAGATGCCCAAAATTGTTATTGAACCCTCGCTATACATATTGAGATTTTCAGTTTTGTCTTGAAGGCTTGATAGATGCTATGCAGCAACATTAGTTGAAGGAGTGTACATTTATTACACCTATAACCAGGAGCAGTTGCAGTTGTGTCCTGCACCAGAGTCGTATTCGTGAGATGTCCTAAATCCTGATATTAAGAAACATTAATTTTAATAGTTTTTGCAAAAAAGGTTTTTCATATTTTAGGTGTCATGGCTGCCAGAGGAATATTAACGAACCCTGCAATGTATGCTGGACATGATTCCCTGCCTTTGCAATGTCTCCAAGATTGGGTAAACACTACTAGTCTTCTTCTACTTGCAGTTGATTTGTTTCGACATGGGTGTACTTCACCAAGCAATGTCGTGCGGCTGACGATGGTCAACCGGCCGTTATATGAGTGATAAAATGCTGCAAATTCTTTTCGTTATCTGTGGTAGTTTTGCATCTGGTGGGAAATAAATAAATATCATGTTATGCTAAAAATCATGTATAGTTTAACAGTGCTTTTTCCCACAAGTGTCAGAGCGTTGGACTTGACAAGCTAAAGATCGCACGTTCGATTCTCACCGCAGTCAAACATTTTTTTAGCTTGGCCAGTGTGTGGAGACACTCAGAGTAACATCAGCCGAATTGAACACCATTGGCGCGAAAGCTTTACTATATGTTCATACATAAATGTGCATGCATGGTGTATCTATCAAATCAATTACCTTTTATTTCTTTTACTGTTTTAGCTTGACATCAGCCTGTCTTTAGGAATTTCGTTTACACATTTCCATCATCATCTCATGTACATGTTGGAGAAGATACTCAGTAAACCAGGTAACAATACTCCCAATATTCCTCCGCTTCCCCCCACGCGCGCACTTCTCTGTCTAGCCCGCTACTGCCCGCAAGTCAAACTTATATAGAAAGAAAACAAACTCAGTCTCATGTCACATCCACATGCAAATTTGCGCTATATAGAAATGCTAATCATAATCGTATATATAGCACCATCTACACTGCTAATGATCTTTGAAGCAAATCCACATACCTGATATTTCTTGATAGTCCATATGTACCTCATCGAGGAGGATCATCCCTCAACTACCCAAGAAGAACAACATGCACAGAAATTCATCTGAGCCGATGAACAAGCCACATACTAGATAGTTCGTCTCGACGGATTACACATTTAAATACAGTCAAATAATCGGAAGAATAATCTGTTCTTCGCCCATGCATGTTTGTCTCGACGAATTATCCGTCTCTAGTATAAACTGGGGCAATTCGATACCACTGGAAAAGCACCATAAATAAGTGAAATACCCAGATTTTATTTGAATTTATCCACACCCTATGCATTACTGGGAAAAAGTCATGTTTATCATACTTCTTTCTTTCCAGAGAGAAGAGTGTTCAACACATTAAGAAGTATACCAGCTGTTCTAAGTCACCTGGAGAATAATTTTGGAATTACGATGACAAAAGATTTTGAGATTGGCTAAACAATATAAGCTTTGTTTTATGTTTCAAACGTACGTAGGGTCTAATATATAGGTAGTGTTCTACAATAAGTCTGAACTACCCGAAAAATATTGAAAACATCTCGACGTTTCTTGTGAGAGAACTCCACTATTTTGACAACAAGCTTTGATGGCGAATTGATAGAACTTTTATTTTTGATTTTGCGTTATAAAGCATACAGTATGTCTTTTTCAACTTCTTACGGTAAGCTAGCGAAATTTGGGGTTTAATTACCATCCTGAAATAACGTCACAAGGTTTTAGGTTAAGATTACGATTAGAGTTTTAGAGGTAGGATATGAGTAGCTCCGTAATCCTGAATAAATCCTTTTCTCTAAATAAAGATATCCAAAAAAAAATACAATAGACCGTTATATCCAAGCAATATAAATATATAACATGAAGTAGCGACATCCCACCAAATCTGAAATCAGTCATGCAAAGAGTATTTTGCTGCAGAATTGCTATAAAAGTGCAGTGTTTTAGACATCGTTGTAAACTTGTGCAGAAAGTTTGTTTTATATCCATGGAAGCTGCGAAGAAAGCTGCAGGTTGTACTGCTATTGATCGACATGTTAAGGTAATTTTCTCTTTACGTGTTCGGTGTTCAGTGCTGCAAGTTAAAACACTAGGATATGACATGCTGGTTAATTCTACGTGTCATATATATATATAAACATAAATATATATAGTACGTCCGCTTGTTTAGGTCGAGCGATAGCTCAATGCAAGTAACTCAGTTATAAACATATTTGTCATTGACTTTCTGGGGAACATAGTTGTTATTTATAGTTCAGCAAACCCTGGCCTGTGCAATATAAATCGAAGATGATCAATATAAAATAGCAATTATTATAATTGATTACTATTTATACTAACATTTTATACCATTATGATGACCAATCGATAGTTGGATCAGTCCAGCAGCAAATGATCGAATTGTATCTTAAGTAAGATATAAATAAATTGGTTAATAAAGGGATTGAATAATCAGGTTGCAAGTGCAGTTTGATCGTTAATTTGTATCAAATGAACTTAAATAATATTTAGAAATTTGTCTTTAGAACAATCAAATAATTGGCATTGGCAGTGGATCCACCATCGTTCCAGCTGTGCAACGTTTAGGTATTTTTCTACTCCTTTATAGCATTTATTACATGCCTGCTATTTTTCACGTGCATACTTGTGCATTTTAAATGTTAATAACCCATTGGTCCCCAGCACTCTCCCCTTGACGGAAAAATGTTTCTGGCATTAGTCGGTTAGACACATTGGGCACAATTATGCAACATAATGACTGTTTTTTCTTTTGAGTCACAGAGTTGTAACTTAAAGGTGCTCTACAGTCCGTATGTAAACAAAGCCTTTGTTTACATTATTGTGTCCAAAATATTGAGCTTTATTCGACAACTATTTATATTTTCAAGCTTCTAGAGTATAATAAATGATCAAGAAACAATAATCAGGCTTTTCAAGAACCCAAAACATAGTTAAACTGTTTGTATCATAAAAAGTGGGCTCCTTTGTGCACATGCGCAGATCGGACTGTAGATCACCTTTAACACTTGCCCGGGGCAAGTGAATATCATGACGGGCAAGTGAATATTATGACGGGCAAGTAAACGTTTTATTTTGCTTGCCCGATTGGGCAAGTTGCCTTGCCACAAAAAACTGGGCATCTTTAAGTTCATGTTTTCATTGTTGGATATACATTTTTTATAGTGCATGGACTTGATTCAAATTTTGTTTTTCGTGGGCCAAAGCTAGATCTGAGGCAGTATAACATAGCCATATAGAGCATTGGAAGAATGGGTCGGCATTTTGTCAAGTAAAGTTACAACTGCACTTGTTAACAAGCAATACTCTCAAGTGGTTGGAACAGCATTGTCACAACTTGTTAACAAGCTTGCTACAAGCCTGTTGAGGATACATCTGGTTGACAAGTTGTCAGAACAGCAGTACAAGCCTGTTGATGAGACATCTTGTTCACAAGTGGTTGGAACAGCATTGTCACAACTTGTTTAACAAGCTTGCTACAAGCCTCTCTAGAAGACATCTTGTTGACAAGTTGTTGGAACAGCATTGTCACAACTTGTTTAATAAGCTTGCTACAAGCCTCTCTAGAAGACATCTTGTTGACAAGTTGTTGGAACAGCATTGTCACAACTTGTTAACAAGCTTGGTATAAGCCTGTCAAGGAGATCTTGTTGACAAGTTGTTGGAACAACATTGTCACAACTTGTTAACAAGTTTGCTACAAGTCTGTTACGAAAAATCTTGTTGAGAAGTTGTTGGAACAGCATTGTCACAACTTGTTAACAAGCTTGCTACAATTCTGTTGAGGAGACATCTTGTTGACAAGTTGTTGGAACAGCATTGTCACAACTTGTTAACAAGCCTGTTGAGGAGACATCTTGTTGACAAGTTGTTGGAACAGCATTGTCACAACTTGTTAACAAGCTTGCTACAAGTCTGTTACGAAAAATCTTGTTGACAAGTTGTTGGAACAGCATTGTCACAACTTGCTAACAAGCTTGCTACAAGCCTGTTGAGGAGACATCTTGTTGACAAGTTGTTGGAACAGCATTGTCACAACTTGTTAACAAGCTTGCTACAAGCCTGTTGAGGAAATGTCTTGTTGACAAGTTGTTGGAACAGCATTATTGTCACAACTTGTTAACAAGCTTGATACAAGCCTGTTGAGGAGACACTTGTTGACAAGTTGTTGGAACAGCATTATTGTCACAACTTGTTAACAAGCTTGCTACAAGCCTGTTCAGGAAATATCTTGTTGACAAGTACACACGTAAAAATCTCACAACTTAAGTTGTGAGATTTTTACTGTTAACAAGATGTGTTCGCAACAGACTTGTAGCAAGCTTGTCAACAGGTTGTGACAATGCTGTTATTTTATCAAGTTGCTACAAGCTTGTCACTCACAACTTGTTGACAAGTTGTTGAATTGCAGGACGATAACAAGTTGTTGGATCAACTTGTAACAAGTCTGTTGAGTTCAACAACCTTGTAGCAAGTTGCCAACAAGCCGTTGACAAACTTGTCAACAAGCTGGGAACAAGCAGTGCGAACACATCCTGCTGACAAGTTGTTGGAACAGCATTGCTACAAGTCTACTGCAGGTTTGTTACAACTTGTGCGTTTTTACGTGTGTAGTTGGAACAGCATTATTGTCACAACTTGTTAACAAGCTTGGTACAAGCCTGTTGAGGAGACATCTTGTTCACAAGTGGTTGGAACAGCATTGTCACAACTTGTTTAACAAGCTTGCTATACAAGCCTCTCTAGAAGACATCTTGTTGACAAGTTGTTGGAACAGCATTGTCACAACTTGTTTAACAAGCTTGCTACAAGCCTGTCTAGAAGACATCTTGTTGACAAGTTGTTGGAACAGCATTGTCACAACTTGTTAACAAGCTTGGTATAAGCCTGTCAAGGAGACATCCTGTTGACAAGTTGTTGGAACAGCATTGTCACAACTTGTTAACAAGCTTGCTACAAGTCTGTTACGAAAAATCTTGTTGAGAAGTTGTTGGAACAGCATTGTAACAACTTGTTAACAAGCCTGTTGAGGAGACATCTTGTTGACAAGTTGTTGGGACAGCATTGTCACAACTTGTTAACAAGCTTGCTACAAGTCTGTTACGAAACATCTTGTTGACAAGTTGTTGGAACAGCATTGTCACAACTTGCTAACAAGCTTGCTACAAGCCTGTTGAGGAGACATCTTGTTGACAAGTTGTTGGAACAGCATTGTCACAACTTGTTAACAAGCTTGCTACAAGCCTGTTGAGGAAATGTCTTGTTGACAAGTTGTTGGAACAGCATTATTGTCACAACTTGTTAACAAGCTTGGTACAAGCCTGTTGAGGAGACATCTTGTTGACAAGTTGTTGGAACAGCATTGTCACAACTTGTTAAAAAGGTTGCTACAATCCTGTTGAGGAGACATCTTGTTGACAAGTTGTTGGAACGGCATTGTCATAATTTGCTAACAAGCTGCTACAGACCTGTTGAGGAGACATCTTGTTGACAAGTTGTTGGAACAGCATTGTCACAACGTGTTAACAAGCTTGGTACAAGCCTGTCGAGGAGACATCTTGTTGACAAGTTGTTGGAACAGTATTGTCACAACTTGTTAACAAGCTTTCTACAAGCCTTTTGAGGAGACATCTTGTTGACAAGTTGTTGGACCAGCATTGTCACAACTTGTTAACAAGCTTGCTACAATCCTGTTGAGGAGACGTCTTATTGACAAGTTGTTGGAACAGCATTGTCACAACTTGTTAACAAGCCTGTTGAGGAGACATCTTGTTGACAAGTTGTTGGAACAGTATTGTCACAACTTGTTAACAAACGTGCTGCAAGCCTATTGCGGAAACATCTTGTTGTCAAGTTGTTGGAACAGCATTATTAACACATCTTGTTAACAAGCTTGCTACAAGCCTGTTGAGGAGACATCTTGTTGACAAGTTGTTGGAACAGCATTATTGTCACAACTTGTTAACAAGTTTTTGGAACAGCATTATTGTCACAACTTGCTAACAAGTTTGCTGCAAGCCTGTTCCGAAAAATCTTGTTGACAATTTGTTGGAACAACATTATTCTCACAACTTGTCAACAAGCTTGCTACAAACCTGTTGAGGAGACATCTTATTGACAAGTTGCTGGAACAGCATTGTAACAACTTGTTAACAAGCTTGCTACAAGCCTGTTGAGGAAATATCTTGTTGACAAGTTGTTGGAACAGCATTGTCACAACTTGTTAACAAGCCTGCTACCGACCTGTTGAGGAGACATCTTGTTGACAGATTTTTGGAACAACATTGTCACAACTTGTTAACAAGCTTGCTACAAACCTGTTGAGGAGACATCTTATTGACTAGTTGCTGGAACAGCGTTGTCACAACTTGTTAATAAGCTTGCTACAAACCTGTTACGAAAAATTTTGTTGACAAGTTGTTGGAACAGCATAATTGTCACAAGTTGTTAACAAGCTTGCTAGAAACCTGGTGCGAAAAATCTTGTTGACAAGTTGTTGGAACAGCATTGTCATAATTTGTTAACAAACTTGCTACAAGCCTGTTGAGGAAATATCCAGTTGACAAGTTGTTGGAACAGCATTGTCGCGGCTTGTTAACAAGCCTGCTACAGACCTGTTGAGGAGACATCTTGTTGACAGATTTTTGGAACAACATTGTCACAACTTGTTAACAAGCTTGCTACAAACCTGTTGAGGAGACATCTTATTGACAAGTTGCTGGAACGGCGTTGTGACAACTTGTTAATAAGCTTGCTACAAACCTGTTACGAAAAATCTTGTTGACAAGTTGTTGGAACAGCGTAATTGTCACAAGTTGTTAACAAGCTTGCTAGAAACCTGGTGCGAAAAACCTTGTTGACAAGTTGTTGGAACAGCATTGTCATAATTTGTTAACAAACTTGCTACAAGCCTGTTGAGGAAATATCCAGTTGACAAGTTGTTGGAACAGCATTGTCGCACTTGTTAACAAGCCTGCTACAGACCTGTTGAGGAGACATCTTGTTGACAGATTTTTGGAACAACATTGTCACAACTTGTTAACAAGCTTGCTACAAACCTGTTGAGGAGACATCTTATTGACAAGTTGCTGGAACGGCGTTGTCACAACTTGTTAATAAGCTTGCTACAAACCTGTTACGAAAAATCTTGTTGACAAGTTGTTGGAACAGCGTAATTGTCACAAGTTGTTAACAAGCTTGCTAGAAACCTGGTGCGAAAAACCTTGTTGACAAGTTGTTGGAACAGCATTGTCATAATTTGTTAACAAACTTGCTACAAGCCTGTTGAGGAAATATCCAGTTGACAAGTTGTTGGAACAGCATTGTCGCAGCTTGTTAACAAGCCTGCTACAGACCTGTTGAGGAGAAATCTTGTTGACAAATTGTTGGAACAGCATTGTCACAACTTGTTAACAAGCTTGCTACAAGCCTGTTGAGGAAATGTCTTGTTGACAAGTTGTTGGAACAGCATTATTGTCACAACTTGTTAACAAGCTTGGTACAAGCCTGTTGAGGAGACATCTTGTTGACAAGTTGTTGGAACAGCATTGTCACAACTTGTTAATAAGCTTGCTACAAGCCTGTCGAGGAGACATCTTGTTGACAAGTTGTTGGAACAGCATTGTCACAACTTGTTAAAAAGGTTGCTACAATCCTGTTGAGGAGACATCTTGTTGACAATTGTTGGAACGGCTTTGTCACAATTTGCTAACAAGCCTGCTACAGACCTGTTGAGGAGACATCTTGTTGACAAGTTGTTGGAACAGCATTGTTACAACTTGTTAACAAGCTTGGTAGAAGCCTGTCGAGGAGACATCTTGTTGACAAGTTGTTGGAACAGTATTGTCACAACTTGTTAACAAGCTTTCTACAAGCCTTTTGAGGAGACATCTTGTTGACAAGTTGTTGGACCAGCATTGTCACAACTTGTTAACAAGCTTGCTACAATCCTGTTGAGGAGACGTCTTATTGACAAGTTGTTGGAACAGCATTGTCACAACTTGTTAACAAGCCTGTTGAGGAGACATCTTGTTGACAAGTTGTTGGAACAGTATCGTCACAACTTGTTAACAAACGTGCTGCAAGCCTATTGCCGAAACATCTTGTTGTCAAGTTGTTGGAACAGCATTATTAACACAACTTGTTAACAAGCTTGCTACAAGCCTGTTGCATGAGGAGACATCTTGTTGACAAGTTGTTGGAACAGCATTATTGTCACAACTTGTTAACAAGTTTTTGGAACAGCATTATTGTCACAACTTGCTAACAGGTTTGCTGCAAGCCTGTTCCGAAAAATCTTGTTGACAATTTGTTGGAACAACATTATTCTCACAACTTGTCAACAAGCTTGCTACAAACCTGTTGAGGAGACATCTTATTGACAAGTTGCTGGAACAGCATTGTAACAGCTTGTTAACAAGCTTGCTACAAGCCTGTTGAGGAAATATCTTGTTGACAAGTTGTTGGAACAGCATTGTCACAACTTGTTAACAAGCCTGCTACCGACCTGTTGAGGAGACATCTTGTTGACAGATTTTTGGAACAACATTGTCACAACTTGTTAACAAGCTTGCTACAAACCTGTTGAGGAGACATCTTATTGACAAGTTGCTGGAACAGCGTTGTCACAACTTGTTAATAAGCTTGCTACAAACCTGTTACGAAAAATCTTGTTGACAAGTTGTTGGAACAGCATAATTGTCACAAGTTGTTAACAAGCTTGCTAGAAACCTGGTGCGAAAAATCTTGTTGACAAGTTGTTGGAACAGCATTGTCATAATTTGTTAACAAACTTGCTACAAGCCTGTTGAGGAAATATCCAGTTGACAAGTTGTTGGAACAGCATTGTCGCAGCTTGTTAACAAGCCTGCTACAGACCTGTTGAGGAGAAATCTTGTTGACAAATTTTTGGAACAGCATTGTCACAACTTGTTAACAAGCTTGCTACAGACCTGTTGAGGAGAAATCTTGTTGACAAGTTGTTGGAACAGCATTGTCACAACTTGTTAACAAGCCTGCTACCGACCTGTTGAGGAGACATCTTGTTGACAGATTTTTGGAACAGCATTGTCACAACCCAACTTGTTAACAACCTTTCTACAAGCCTGTTGAGGAGACAACTTGTTGACAAGTTATTGGAACAGCGTTGTCACCAGTTGTTAACAAGCTTGCTACAAGCCTGTTGATGAGACGTCTTGTTGACAAGTTGTTGGAACAGGATTGTCACTGCTAAGAGTTAAATGCTGAGTATTTTTCAGTATACAATAGAGACACAATTGGAGTATTAACCATTTTTCAAGATACATTTTTCAGTATACGTTCAAGTATTGATTATTCCGGGGGAGATGCAGAAGGGTGCCCTGGGCAGCATACTCTCGAATCACCCAGGTTGAACAGACGGGACAAACATTGTACTGCATCTACAAAAGTTAGCACCCACCTTGGCCTTTCTCATCAGGGAATTCCTGGTGCTACTCCTTGACTTTTTTTGTTGGAATAATATTTTCAACAGCGTACCTTGCTGAATTGTTGGTGAACATGGTCAGCAATATAGGTTACATTTTTTAACAGCAGAGAGAGTCAAACAAGAAAATCTGGAAGTGAAATGTGTGCCAACGTCATTTCAGGCAAGTATACTGTCTGTAGCCTACCTTGTCTATTTTGATGAAGTAATTCAACTCAAAATTGAAAGTTGTTCATCTTATGACTTTGCTTTTGACCAAATGAAAGGAAAGAAAGAAAGAATAAAAATTGTTACAAATATTACATTTTATAGGCAAATCAACTCATTGTGGAAAATGGTTTATATCTTACTGACCTGAGTAGAAATCCCAAGGTAAATTGCAATCACGTGGGTTGTGCTGAAATGCAGACAATGGTTTTGGCTAAATTCGAATCCGCTAAAACCTCTACTATGAAGTCACAATCCGGGATCCGAACTAAATTGCACGCTAAATCCACAATCCGAGCCAAAATATTAGAATCCGCTGTATTAATAAGATCCGAAAATCCATGTAAAATATTCGCCAGATCCGAAATCCGACCAATTTTTTTTGTGAAATCCGATGATCTCCGAAAACCTATTCCCCTCCAAGCCAAGCAGTCCTTCCTTTTCTCGGCCCTCCTGCCAAAAATACAATAAACTGGGAAATCTGAGAGATAAAAGGCCTGGGTCTACAGGTTGAAATGCTAGCAGTTTGTGCAAATATAAGTCGACAATAAAGGCCAAATAAACAATATCTGGGTGGGTTCCCTATTTCTTGTTGCAAAATGTAGGTAATAATAATCTGAGTATTTAAATATAGCGCTTAATCTATCAAGGAATATTCTAAAGCGCTGTACAATGGTAAAATTTACAATAATAACTAAAACTATATTCTAAAAAGCTGGGTACGTGTCAACAATCACAGAGTTATCCTAAAAAATTAAAACTATATGTACTGTACACTACTAATTCTTAAAAATTAGTCTATTTATACGCCTTCCTAAATAGAAATGTCTTTAAATGAGTTTTAAAACAGTTAACAGTTTCACACCGCCTAATGTTAAGTGGGAGAGAGTTCCACATTAGAGGAGCAGCATGCTTAAAGGTATAGGGTAGGTTGGATTTTCTTTTTTAAAATTTTTTTTGTAATAAATGCCCATGGCACAAACACTCATTAAATAAAAAATAAAAACAGGGCCAGTGAATTCAGCAGCCAAAAGCTGGGTATAGGTCGGAAACCTAGGGTTTTTTTTGCTTAGCAGTCGGTGATTACCCTTTTTGTTAACATCTTTGAGGATGAGTTATATGTCTATACAAATTTATCTTTATTTTGAATGAAATTTGTTTAGTCGGTTCATCTGCCTTTACTATACAAAGCTATTCTTTTAAATCATTTTAAGCTTGATGTTGCATTTGACGGTGCGGACGAAGTGGATGAATCATTGAATCTGATTAAAGGAGGAGGGTAAGTCTGCCAGAACTACATCCAAAGAAATTTTTTTATGGAGAGAATTTTTATTTCGGAGCTTAAAATTCCACAAAATCACGAAAAATGGAAAGATAATGAAATTCCGTATTAAACTGTTAAAAATTCCGTACTGGTGTACTCCACATGGCGTTTTGAAAAAATTCTCATGCCCTTGAGCAGTGATCACTCCGATTTTCTACGTATTTGTCTATGGCTTCACTTTTATGAAAAAAATTTTCTATTCAAGGGGTTGCTTGACACAAGAGAAAATTGTTGCTTCGTGTGCTGATACTTTTATCGTGGTTGCAGACGAAAGGTAAAATTTTATCCTACTTCATTTAATATCTATTTTCCATACACATGCAGCATCAATGACTATGCGCATGTTTTTTATCATTTCACAATCAACAAGTGTGATCATGGTGGGCACTGGGGGGGGGGGGCAACTGGTGGCACCCCAAGGGCCCTTCCCTTATAATTTCTGAAATGATAGTAGAATAACTGTGTGGCAAAGCTGCAACAACACTTTTTCAACCATGAAAGCATTAATCAAGGCTATAAATTAAGCTATATATTGTATGAAGGCAAAAAAACAACAAAGATTTCAGCTGCAAAATGTGGTTATATTTTGGGAACTTACAAATACAAACTGCTACAAATGTATTGACCCCTTCAGGCTATACTGTAAACTGCTGCGTGGTTGACCAACATTGGCTGCAAAGGGTTTGAATCTATTTTCTCGGTTTCTAAAACAACTAGTAAGCTCATTTGGAAATTGCATTTACTTTTCAGGAAAGATTCAAAGCATTTTGGCCAACAGGTCAGTACGGTTTTACGTATTATTACCATAATTAGCCTTGGTGGTGATAAATGTTAATACATTGTGAACATCTTTTCCAGTGGAAACGTGGTGTTCCCGTAGAAGTTATTCCCATGGCATATAGTCCAGTCATGTTAGCCATGCGAGGACTGGGTCTCACTCCTGTTCTGAGAATGGCTAAAGAAAAGGCCGTAAGTGCGGGGTCTAAATTCCGGGTGTATTTGGTTAGAAAATAAAGGACAACTCACCGTCTATATGTAGGTCCCGAAACGACGTTACAGTGGTCACGTTTTACTAATTTTCTTTTTTAGGGTCCAGTGGTGACAGATAATGGCAATTTTATAATAGATTTTCAATTTGGAAATGTAAGTTCAAACATTAGGGCCATTTATACGGGACAAAATAAGACGCGACTTACATAAGACGCGACTTAAATAAGACGCGAGTTTGTCGTATAAAAGGTACAAAATTCTTATGTAAGACGCGTCTTGGATAAGACGCGTCTTACATAAGAACAGGACTTTTAGCTGTTCTTATTTAAGTCGCGTCTTAAATAAGAAATTTTAGACAAAAATTCTAACTACACATGCCCGAAACTTGAAACAACGTAAAATTATTAGCCTTGCTTATTCGAACAAAAACAACCGAAACAACATTATAGCTATAGCAAGTAAATAAGAATAAATCCGTAAAGAACCATTTACGCGATAACTCAGCTTATGTAAGACGCGTCTTATGTAAGACGCGACTTATTTTGTCCCGTATAAATGGCCCTATTGTTTCGAGTCATCATTAGACCATGTAAGAAATAATTCCAGACTTTATTTGATTGGCACTACCTGCAGTGGCAAAGACAGTTCATGATTATACATTTTACACTCTTCTCTTTTCAGGTTGAGAATTGGGAAGAACTAAACAGGGAAGTAGTTATGATACCAGGTAAGAGTTGGTGATTGAAGATTAGGATTGATGCTATTAAGTGACCGATCTTCCACAATCGGAAATTCCTGACTCTGATTTTTAAAAATAGTCAAATGAGATCTTTCATTTTGCATGTAAATTGGCATAATATACGACTTAAAAATTGCTTCCTTGGCATCTGATGATAAAAAAATTAAGAACTCACTATACAGCTAAAGAGTTGCTGTAATAATCGGTTATACATGTATGTGTACAATCGAGAAAATTTTTTTTACCGATATCGATTGTCCACCAATAAAGCAATATTAAAGGCACAGTTCAGCCTTTTGAATGAGGGTTTTTAAGGCGCATTTCAGCCCTTTTAATTGAAAAAACTAACTAGGAAAATCAATTAAGTAATTCAAGATCACCAAACTTAATGTTTTTAACATTTTAAAACATTTTTATTGTTAAAAACATCGAGTTTACTGATTTTGAATTATGCTTAATATTTTCCTAGTTAGTTTTTTCAATTAAAAGGGCTGAAATGCGCCTTAAAAAACATCGTTCAAAAGGCTGAACTGTGCCTTTAAATCGGCCTGGTACCGATCTTAGTTTAAAGCTGTCACCATTGCCTGCAATAGACCTTATGCATAATGACGTCACAAGGCTTGATGCCCCCGAGGAATGTTGGTCTTGTAGTCATCGCCCAGGAAAATTTCGATAGTGGCCATTTTTAATTGTTTAATTTCCCCGCGCGATGACTGCTAAGACCAGCATTCCTCGCGGGAGTCAAGCCTTGTGACGTCATTATGCATAAGGTCTATTAAATTGGGGTCTGGGGATGAGTTTATATGGACATTGAGCGTGCCTTTTGATACATTCTTAAGGTGTTGTTGAGACAGGCCTGTTTATAAACATGGCAAGCGAAGTAATATTTGGTAAACCTGACGGATCAACGTATACGAGGAAGAAAGGAAATTAAAGTAAGACAAGATAATATATAGCCAACATTGCACGCACGCGCTGATTATCCACCCATTACTCCTAGATAAGAACGCTGTTTATATAATAACTACAGTGAAACACGCAATTTGATTGGTCACTAGCCATGCAGGATCAGGCTATCCTGCACGAGGAATTAAAATGCTTTCGCGGGTTTCTCAAAATGTCATTGTTTCACTGTAGTTATTTTATAAAACAATTACCAAATATTACCAAACTATTATGTATTTTATCGCCATGCAAACATACAAAGAGCTTAATTACCAAATGGTTTTCCAAGCAGAATAGCGTGATCCATGCACTTGGGATGTTGCTCGACTTTCGGAAAGCGTAAAAATACACTCGCCTGCGGCTCGAGTATTTTTACGCTTTCCGAAAGTCTCGCGACATCCCTCGTGCATGGATCACGCAATCCTGCACGGAAAACCATTCGGTATTCCTTTAATATTTCTGATGGCGGGAAACCGCCTGCGGACGATATGGACTACATTTACACTATACTGTATAGCTTTCCGTAGCGACGTGGAAAAAACCACCTATCCGTACCTTTTAGGAACGCTCTTTTCAGAGGAATTAATATTGCAAGGAGAGATGTTGTTTCGCTCAGCTTCTGAAAATTGTACATTCCGCATTGGATAGGTGCTTTCGCTCCGCTACGGAAAGCTGTCAGGTATAGTGGAAACATAGCCATAATAAAAAGCATCTTCATTATGAGGTTTGTGATGTTACTATGTATAGGTTATCCACACTGGACAAGTTGAGAGCATTGGGCTGTGTATATCCACACTGGACAAGTGGCAGAGCAATTGGCAGAGCATTGGGCTAGTATTCCAAAGGTCCGCGTAGGCTCAATTCCCACCATGGCCAGGCAGATTTTTCAAGCTTGTCCGGTGTGAATATACACTAAGAGTAACATCACAAACATCATATTCACCTGAGTACATTACACCAACACAGAAAAAAGTCAATCTTCATTATGTTGTATTATAACGATTATATATAATAAGAAATATGCAAGCATCTGACTGTACTTTGGCATGCGCACTTCCCAAATACTCGAAGCTGACAATGTGATCCTGTTTAGTTGGGAAGTGTCAATCATTACGAATTGTTTGCATCAGTTATCTTTTTTGTACGACAGTTTTCGTCTGTTCAAGTATATCGACAGTCCGACAGTTTTTGCAACTGCTGAAATTCTTCTGCCAGCCTCTGATTTGCTACTACGTTCGGAAATGGGCGACGTCGCGCCGCCGCTCCGATCGTATGCGGAGTCATCCGAAGTAGGTTCGTACTTCGGAATTATGATTCCTTTCCGATACGACGAACTTTCCGAGCGCTGTTCGGCCTGTAATGCGAGGAAATTTTGTAACGAGTTCGGCGGATGGTCCAGAGAGGCTTTCCACACGAGGTATGAGTGATAGCTCGCAAACGTTTTCCCATGAGATTCGTTGTTATCATCAAACGGCTTAAAAGTTGTAAAGTACAATAAATGTTACGACATGGAACATACTTTGGGGGGGGGGGGTAGTCTATGACAACCAGATATATCAGACAAGTACCAGTTTCCCGCCATTTCCGTATACTCGCGCACAGTGGCGTAACGGTCATTGGTCCTCATTGTGTAGGGTTAGTTTAAAAACTAAGGGCCCCCGACAGTTAGGGGCCTCCATCAGCTACTGTCTATCGCCTAGAAAATTAGAAAACGTATAAAATGGGAAAACGCAAAATTGGTAAGTAATACTAAATAATAAAGCCTCCATCGACAACGGTAGCTGATTTTTTTATTCCATCTCAAAAATAAAACAAAATTTATTTTTATTAGTTGTTACATGTGTTGGAGACTGTTATTGTTATAGACATGGAATTTTCCAGAACATTCTATAAATATTCAATATAAATATAATATCTCAGTCAAACAATGACAACAGTCAACAGGGGCCCCCACACCAAATATGCCTTACGCCACTGCTCGCGCATGCGCTTTACGTTTGACCGCGGTGTTACAAAGCACAGCATTTTTCTCGCAAAGTGTTTTTGGGCCAGCTCGGCGCGGCTGCAAAGCGACGATTATGAGTATTGGTCGTGAGAGTGATTTTTTCGGGGATTGCATTTTTTACTTAAACCAAAGTGGCGATCGAAAATATATTCGGAAAACTTAAGGGAGTTTTGTCTCCAGCAAAACCAAGCAGAACCCTGACTTTCGTAAGCTCGTTTAAAGGAGAAATGCTATAGTCCCACTGAGTCTCACCTGTTTATCAGCGAAGTAACCATTAACACTTGACAAGAATGGTTTATAATCTTGACTGTTTCGTCTGCTCCATGGACTGGTTGGCAGAATAGCTCTAGATTTGCCCTTCACAATTTGATTACATGAAGTATAAGACACGCTACTTCGAGGCGAATGCTGAGCACTCGAACTTTGACTTTGTGATTTGTCCAGTAAGAGACGTAGAAGAGGGCCTTTCGTTTTCGCAACTGAATTTATTTCCCTTGATTTTCCCAAACTATTCCTTGGTTCATTTTTATCCAGTACTCCATCATGCCCAGATGTTGTGTTGAATTCCTCATCTTGAACAAAAATTTTAACATTGTGACCATTTTTCACGACTTTCGCACTTTTTGTCTTGTCACTTTTGGTTGTTTTATGCGAAGACGTTTTAGAATTTTCCTCTTGGGTTTTCTGAGAAACAACGCTATGGATTTTTCTGGATTTGAAGAGCCTGTTGCTCTGCTTTTTATTTCGCGTAAAATGTGACCGGTTTCCATCAAAAAGCGAGTCATTAACACATGTGCTTGTCTGATTAACCATGGACTGTTTCGAATCCTTGTATCCTTGTCTGATGTTACTGTAATCTTTAGGTAATGGCGCCGAACGAGCTCGGATTTTCTCGGAGGATCCCGTATTCGGGATAGGGAGGAAATCTAGAAACGGGTTCACCTTAATATCCTGAGATGCTTTGCCCACTTTGGACAAGATGCTCGCGCATTCGTTAAAACCCATTTCCAACGCTTTCAAATAAGCAGTCTTGTCCTGGTTGTTTCTGTGGTCAACACTTAAGGAAAACTTTTTCAAAGCGCTCACGAGTAACTTAACCATATTTACATTATTGTTAATAACCGCGCAGATAAGTGGCGTGTTTCCCTCGCGATCTTGCGACGTAAGCTCGACATCCTGTAGGCATTTCTCGAGTAGTAATTTAACCAAGTCAAATTTATTCATTTTACAAGCCCAGTTTAACACATGTTGCCCATATTTGTCGCGTAAGTTCACGTCTACCTTATGGTGTATAAGAAGCTTCACCATTGCTGACCTAGTGCGGTGTTTTATGTCTTCGATCATAAAAGCCCGCATTAAAGGACTCAGGCCTTCCTCATCTAGGTAGTTTAAATTTGTGAAGTCCACTAAGATCATTTTGGTCTGATAGAGTCTGCCATTAGTGATTGCTTCAGCAAGACGTATTCTTTGGGACTCTATCTTCTGTCTGGACTGTCGACCAGATTCCATGTTTGGTCTCCAAAGTCAACAGATTTCATCGACTGAAAATTTCACCATGCGTCAGTCAAGTTTACGTTGCCTTGGATGTAAAAATCCTGTCAAAAATCCTTTGCGACAGTCGGCCAATATTGTACAGTATTATTATTCGCTTAAAGTTACTACAAGCGGTTGCTATGCGCTAAGCAAAGCACACAACCACACAGCCAAACGCAAACAAACTATTGTTAAGGCATGATCCGCAAACAAAGATGGTAGAAATTTGATACCTCGAGGAATTGTGCAATCTGAACTATAAAGTTCTAGTTTTTCAGTATCAGAGATCGTACAGTTTCAAAAAGACTAGAAACTTTTAAACTCACAGAACTCTCATAGATTTTTGGATAACTGACCAGAAATTTTAAAGCGTTAATACGATACGCCAGACTGGATTAAACTTAATACACTAAAGCTTAAAAAGTTGTCATTTGGTTATAATTTTAGCATGCTTTGTGAATGTATGTTTGATATATGCCCCAAGGATTAGCTGCAGAGCGTCTTAACAATATCAAGGCGATAATGACCTTCAAAGTATTAAATTTCTAAACCGATTTCCTGTAATTGGCATTTGATTCAGAATTACGTACAATGGTGATGTATCAAAATGTTTCAGTATACGCAACCTCGTGCGTAACATGGCAACAGTTTGTCACAAGCAAAGAATAGACAATTCCCATTATTAGACTAATTTTAAAACTGGGCAAGGAGATGCAAATAAATCGCGTACAAGAGCATACAAAAATGAGTAAAATTGCAAAGTTCGGTATAGCCTAGCCATTGCAAATTTTGTATTATTGTATACTTTTGTATTGTGCGGAAATTGCTACCATTTTCGACCCAAATGCATGTTGGTAGCAATTTCCGCACGCAATACAAAAGTATACAAAATTTGCGAACTTTGCAAGACTATATTTTCCGTATTTTACGACATTTCGCAACCAAACTTGGCAATTTTACTAATTTTAGTATGCTCTTTCCGGGAATATACTTTTTTCGACAAGATAAAAAATAGTCTATAATCAATGGGAAAATTCTATTTAACTGCAGAATAAAAGACCTTTTGAAATGAGCAAGAAAACTTGTCAAGGGAAACTTGTCAAGAAAAGTTTTTATGTGACAAGTTTTATTTGCTCGTCTGTACGCGCAACTTTGACAAGTTTTTCTATGACAAGTGCACTTGTTCAAAAGCTGGCATGCTAGCTTTTGAACAAGTACACTTGTCCTAGTGGTAAAAATTGTCAAAGTAAAAATTTGTTCGTCTGTATGGGTCAACAAAGAAAACTTGTCAAAGTAATTTGAGCATTTGATGTGATTGGCCAGCGCTCGCGTTGTCCGCTGTACTGTTACATTGCTGGCCACTAATAAATTGTCAAAGTAAACTTGTTGACACGTTCACATCAGTAAATAAAACTTGTCATATATAATAAAATTTGTTGCATATAACCACGTGCACTTGCCAAATATAACTTGTCACATAAAAATTTGTCATAGAAAACTTGCTCGTCTGTAACGAGTTTGACTAACGAGTTTGACTAATGGTCGCGTATCGCGGGTAAAAAGTCGCGTGTCGCGGGTAAAATGTCGCGGGTAAAAAGTCGCGGGTCGTAAAAAAGCTCTAAACCGTGTATTTTATTTATTTATTTATTTATTTATTTATTGTGCTTCGCTTCCAAACATTATACAATGAATGCATTAAAGAAGCTGGGACACCACAACAGCTTAACACCAATTACAGTGGGCCCTTTACAAAATATGAATATAATTATAGAAAATAGAAATAATTAACAATTTATTGCCGAAGGCTAGGTGATTATCGGTAAGTAGGGACAGAGACAAAGTCGAAGTTTTCATTTAACAATAACCACCGAGCCTAAGGCGAATAATTGTTTTAGTATAATTTCATAGGTGATTATTTGGGAAAAAAATAAAAATACACATTTCTTCGTCATACTTCGTTATTGAGTCGCGGGTTGAATAAAGTGTGTAAAAATCACGTTATCATTTATTAGTTATTTAATGGTTTTTATCAATAGTTGTTCGAAGATGTTATGGCTGCAATTGCGAGTTTCTAGATAAGTATAGACAAGAACCATATAACATTATTGTAAAGCACGTTGATAGACGGTGGTCCGGTTGTGCAAAAGGATCCTGTTACACATTCCTATGCTTATAGTCCTGATTTTAGTAATACATAGGCATCCAATTTCTACCATATCAGGCGTAAAAATCCGCTATTCAGTGGCTCAGTGCGCGTTGTCGTCAAGCCTCTGCGCATCGATCAGTACTTTCCAGAAACAACTGCTAGAGAACAACGACTTAAATATCCGGGTTGTTGGTGAATCATAATGTACTTTTATAATGTCCTAGCATGGATAAATCTATTATTTGTGATACTATATGGTTGTTTTTAAATTGGTATAAAACTGATTGTAATAGTAGTGGTAAACTGAATTTATTTCTACCAAAGTCTTGTTTGTTTCTTTCAGAACATTTTTTTGATTAGAGGATTTTTGTCATGGTATAATTGTTGGTTTAACATATTGAAATTATTCTTTCAAGTTTTAGGCTTCTGGCACGTTTATATTGAACCATTAAATCATGACAAAAGGCTCTTGGGCAATGCTCCGTATTGAAGCAATCCTATATGGTTGTTTACTAAATGAAAACGTGATTTTACACACTTTATTCAACCCGAGACTCTAAAATACATGGTTTGGAGCTTTTTTACGACCCGCGACTTTTTACCCGCGACATTTTACCCGCGACATTCTACACGCGACTTTTTACCCGCGACCATTAGTCAAACTCATTAAATCGTGACAAAAGGCTCTTTGGCAATATTTCGTATTGAAGCAATCCTATATAGCTGTTCAGTAAATGATAACGTGATTCTTACACACTTTATTCAACCCGCGACTCAATAAAATACACGGTTTGGAGCTTTTTTACGACCCGCGACTTTTTACCCGCGACATTTTACCCGCGACCCGCGACATTCTACCCGCGACACGCGACTTTTTACCCGCGACCCGCGACCATTAGTCAAACTCGTCTGTAACCGGCTTAAAGCTGGCATGACTAGCTTTGGAACTTGACTCCTTGGCAAGGAAATGTTGTCAACAGTTGCCGTACGCACGAGCAAATGAACCTTGTCAAGGAAAACCGGCAGGGAAAATTGCATGCAGTGCCAGTGATGTGCATGTTGATTTGTCCCCATAAACGGATCTTAGGCCCTGTTTACACTATACCAGATTCGCTGGTCACCACGACATCTTTTGCCGTTACGGAGCAATGGTTAGTAGCAAATGCTTATTAGTTTGACAGAATTGGCATGTTTATTTGGGTCTCTGAGATTAAAAATCTTCACAGCCTTTCGATACCTACAAAATTTGACCCACTCCGATAGCATTCCGGTATAGTGTAAACGGGGCCTTAGTTTACGGTGTTTTCCACCGACAGTACAATAACAGAACAATCCAATCATTCCAATATGTATATATGAATCAATATATTTTTGGTATCTATACACTCTGCTATATTACATCAGGTACTTCTAAATTAGGGTTCTATACTACAATTTGGTTATGATTATATGCTAGGGTCACATGCACAATGTCACACATTACGGGAATTTTAAGTATTTTCAGTAATACATGCAATACAGTAAAGTCGGTGAGTGTGGATAGCTTATATGCTTATACTAGTTCAAAGAATCTTTCTTTCGGTTCCGATTTTCTATCTATATTCTACTCGGGTAAATTAGCAAGTGATACTGTATGCTGGGTCTGAAAGTTTTCTGTTTTTAAATTTTGTTGGCGATGAATAATGCCGCAATATATATATATATATATATATATATATATATATATATATATATATATATATATATATATATATATATATATATATATATATATATATATATATATATATGTGCATATTATCGGAGAATATTCGCCGAGACGAAGTCGAGGTGAATATTCCCCGATAATCACCGAGCCTGAGGCGAATAATTGTTTTACAATTTTTGTGTTTTTTTGGGACTGAATTTATTTTAATTTCGCTTATTTCTTTATCAGTATAACGTCCACAAAACGGCTAGCCGCCATTTTGAAAATTTCGTTTTTGTTATATTCACCTGTAGGTGAATATAACAGTTTAATACGTCAAATTTGACCAATCAACTTGTAGGATTTGTTATGTTCACTTGTGCAATATATATATATATATATATATATATATATATATATATATATATATATATATATATATATATATATATATATATATATATATATATATATAATAATAATAATAATAATAATAATAGCTTTATTCATCCATCTTAAGATAAAAAAGTACAATGGACTTACAATTACTTGTTTAAGAAAGTATATATGCTGCGGATATGTCTTTATATTACAAATTGTTGTAAGATAATTTAGAAAACTAACTAAGAAGTTAAAACTAATAAGTTCTTTAATCTAATAAGTTCTTCTAATAAGTTAAAACTATTTATACATATTTACAAGCTCTTCCTGAAAAAGAATGTTTATGCCTTTCAGTTCCTGAGAAGAATGATATATTGCGATTCCGGTCAATGTTCCTTAAATTGTACTGATTGTTAATTAATTTTGGCAAAACACTGCGACAGGGATGGTGTGGATCGTTCATAAACCTATCAACTTCTCGACTAGTTGCCTCTTCCCTTCTTTCGTTCAACGGTGGTAGGTAATCTTTTTCCAGGCCAAGGATTCTTTTAAAAGCTCCTGGATTGAACCCGCTCTATTTCATCTCGCAGGTAATTAGGGAGTCCCGCCCAGACAGGTGATGCATACTCGAGAATTGGTCTTATTTTGGATTGATAGGTAATAATACCGACTTCAGCTGGTAACGGCGATTTCCTGCATTCTCTAAGATGGTAAAGGCGTTTATTTGCTTTACGTGTAATCTCTTCAACATGTGCGTTCCATTTTAGATTATTTTGGAACGACACGCCAAGTAATTTAAAAGCGTTGACCCTTTCTATTAACTCATTTCCAATACGAAGACGTGGTGGTTCAGGTATAGCGTCCGTGAAAGAGATCCACATGTCCTTAGTTTTTTAGCATTAATTGCCATTTTATTTAACACCGCCCAGTTATTTACTTCATTGATAGATTGTTGTAAATTACTATTAGAATCTACGCTCACTATTTGGCCCGTTGTGTGCAGTCATCTGCATACTTATTCGTACTGACTTTTAGTTGTTCTGGTAAGGCGTCCTCCAAATCATCAATGTAGGTATTAAAAAGAATGGGAGATATTACAGAGCCTTGCGGGACTCCGGCCGGGCATGTTGCAATGGATGATAAGGTACCATGGAGATTTACTTGTTGAACTCTTCCGGAAAGGAAACTTTTAATCCATAACCAGAAGGGTTTATTTATGTTCATAGCTGCTAATTTGTTCAAAAGAATATTGTGATCCACAAGGTCGAAGGCCTTACGAAAGTCAATGAAGGCCGCATGAACCCCCATTTTGCCTGTTTTTGACCAATCAGTGGCATTAAACCAGGTTTGGGTAGTTGATATTAACGCAGAGACTGTGCTTCGATGTTGAGTAAACGCGTGCTGGTTATTCTTAATTTTCAGATCTTCAATATTTAACTGGAGCTGGATCTTTTCCAGGATCTTGGCAAGATGGGGTAAGACTGATATCTGGCGGAAATCATTGTTAATGTCTCTCGGCGGTTGCACTTTAGGAACAGGGGAAATTAGGGCATGTTTGTAGAGTGATGGATAACAACATTGATTTATACTACAGCACACAATGTCATAAACCACAGGAGCTAGGTCTTCGTGGTATTGTTTGAGCATCCATGCAGGAACCTTATCGATGCCAGTTGCTTTTCTTGGATTAAGATGTTTTAAGACCGCTTTAACTTGGCCAATAGAAGGAAGGGGTGGTTTGTTATTCTTATGTGGGTGGTTCACTTCAGGTATTTCAAAGGCGACATTCGTGTAACGGTCCGACCATGGTTTAGTGAAGGCTTTCTGAAGTTTTTCAGCTAAGTCGGATAAGTCTAGGTGTTCGGGCCTGTGTGGAAATTGGGTGTGGGTTGTGTTTTCGGCATTTACTAAAGAGTAGATACAGTTATACCACTTCGATTGATTCGAGGTACGAAATTCTGAGGCCTTGGACCGATAGTAGGTGGCTTTAGCTTTAGATATAAGATTTGCCACTTTCTCGCATAGTTGTTTGTATCTTGGCTGATCACCACGAGAAAAGGCCTTCTGACGAGCTTTGATTTGCATTTTAATATTACCGGTGATCCACGGTTTATCAGAGTGATGTACTCTGATGTTTTTTTCAGGTAAGAACTCGTCAAGCATCTTGATTATAATGGAGTTATAAGCTGATACTTTCTCATCCACATCCAGTGCTGAATATACAGTAGTCCAATCTTCAGAAGCCATATTCAGGGAGAGGTCATTTAAATTTGCTCGTTTCATCAATCTAATTTTTTTTGACGTAACCGGAGTTTTCTGTCTTTTAATGGGCTTGATTAGAAGACATTGGTGGTCG
>CACRXK020003755.1:0-34713 GCA_902702795.2 Paramuricea clavata | reverse complement strand
CATAGACTCAGTTATTTATGTAAATATAATCAGTCGAATCGTAGGGACTGTCCAAAGGGATTATGACCCCTTGGTTCAGGTTGATGTTAGAGGGGCTCCCTACCCTTCTGGCGGGGCTCTATTTGGGGATTATGACCCCTAGGGCATTCAGTCTCTCCTAGCAGGTCTTATATATACCCCTGCGGGATGAAAACATAAGGCTTAATTAGTCTTTGGGTTGACCAGAGTTTGAGAGTATAATGTATATAATTGGTTCACTTCACCCTGAACCCATTCTCCCACAATGATTTGGCGTGTGTTTTTACTTATTCTCGAGCTGTTTTTTCACCTAACGTGCTTGAATCATTAATATAAGTACACATGTCAACTTAGCAAATATTTAACACGAAATACAACATACATGTGTATCACTATTTGAGATATAAAAAAAACTGTTTAAATGCCTTATGGTGTAGATTGCTGTAAGCTATCTGATGATGCAAGTCATTATTGCTGTGATTGAATATAAAATTTTACATTTTCTTGCTGCAATACAATTTGATAGAGGATAATCACTGATCACTCATTTTCTCGGTGTTTGGCAAGTTTTTGCTTGGGAACTTTTTGTGGTAACTGAGCATCTATGGTACTATGATTTGAACCACAAGAAATCTATTACCCAGGGGGTTGCCAAGGAATTGCTTTTCTAAGCACTTTTTCGCACAACGGCCCACGGCCTATATTCTATAAGCATGTTAATTGGTTGAAACTCTGGAACTTCCACTTGTCGCAAATTATATTCAGCAGCAGAACATTCCACGAGTTCTCTCTCCTCAGGCGCAGTAGCCTACGTGGCAGGCTCTCTGGGTTTGGGGGAGGCGATGAAAAATGGGAGACTGAATCATCGCCTCCCCCAAACCCAGAGAGCCTGCCACGCAGGCTACAGGCGCGCAGAGGCTTTTAAAGAATATGAAATTCGAAGGAATTGAAATAGCGCAATTTCAAATACCTTCTAGCTTTTAAATATCTTCTTCAATTTCAATCCCTTCGAATTTCATATTCTTTAAAAGCCTCTGCGGAGGAGAGCCACAAGTTCAAATTACAGATTTATAGCAGCAAATAAAAAATATATAGATGACTCGCTGACAATTTCTGGCTACATTAATCGATCGCCGCGTGCGATTGAAGCCGATATACTGGTAAATACATCAATGGCATAAATCTGACTTGGCAACATTCCAGTAACCAAAAACGTAAAATTAAAAAATACAAATGACTTTATATCTCGATCTTCGTGCTTTTCGCATCTGTATTCAATACTTAGAGTATAGCCGCCATCTTCAATTCTCAAGCGCATTAATTTTATTGTAATAATTTACTCTAGATCCAGAACCATTTTACTCTTTTTTTGGGAGTTGAAACGACCCCTGGAGTAAAATTAAGGAGTAAAAATTACTACATAATTTCTACTCCTAAAAGCGAGTTTAATGTACTCCTCCAGTGGAGTTAAATTGACTCCCGATGGAGTAAATTGTAGAATGCGCGCCGAAGTGGAGTAGTTTTAACTCTATTTTGGGAATAGATTTTCAACTCCACAATTTTTGCTCTCCCGAGTGGAGTAGTTTTAACTCCTATGGTGGAGTTAAAATAACTCCTTGAAATTAACAGTGTGGTGTGTACCACATTCCTTGCATGGGAATGTGGTCTAGTTTACATTGGTGAAACTGGTCGAAATCTCTCAGTAGCTACGTCTTAAGGAACATAAGACGAATTGCGAGAAAGCCGAGCAAGATAAATCTCCTGTGGCTAAACCATAGAAATAATAGATAATAATAGATAGTAAAGGGTTATTAACCGAGAGCGAGATCTGTACGGGAAAGTATTTGCCTGAGGTTTTCGTACAGACCGAGCGACGAAGGAGCGAGGTCTGTGCGGATAAATTACCGAAGGCAAATACTTTCCCGTACAGACCAAGCAAAACGAGGTTAATAACCCTTTACTATATGGCTCCTTAAACACATTTTCTGATTTTCATATATTTGTTTGAGCGCGATAAAGGTATTTTTGAGCTATGTTTTATTCGTTTAGCTAGTTTTCTTCCTTTAGATTTGGATTCGTCACCGAATATTGTTTACGGAAAAGCATGTTTAACAATCGCTTTAGAACTACTTTTTCGGTAACCCCCACCCCCAGAAAAAATGTTTATAAACCCAGTTTATGTGATATTTGTTTAGAATATGGTATTAAAGACGTTAAATTCATCTTTATTTTATTTTTTGAAACAAGTAAACAAATCAAAAAATTTTCCCGCCAAAACTTACGGTTGCCAGTAAGAGTTCAAACGGCGTGTTTTCTTAGCTTTTTCGATGAAATTTGTGTTGGTACGAGTACTTATTAATATTTCCCAAACTTCTTATTCTTAAAAATGATCATAACGACCTTATAAACGTGTAAAAACGTTTCAAATTCGAGCCTGTCAATTTACATACTGGAAACCGGTCCGGATACAGGAAATACGGACCACGGTCCGGATACGCATTTTACGGACCGCACGTCGACCAATCAGAATCCAGGATTCTGCAAAGCCATATAATAATAATAGATATCTATTATTTCTATGGGCTAAACACACTTGAACTTACGATCGTCGTATAAAATGGGACGAAGTAACCATTTTGGCGATTGATAGTCATAAGTTCTCTCGCAAAATGAGAGAGTCAATTGAAATTGAGAAGCACAATACTATAGATCAGGAGCGAAAGCCACTAGATAGTATACGTGGCGTGCTCTCTTTAATGTGCGAAGTTAATTTCTCTTGTCTTGGATGCGCGCGCGTTAATTAGAATCACTTCTCTACGTTTGAAATGACGTGGTTGATGTCCCGTTTAATTAAGTTTCAGATGACGCGAGCCAACAGATCACGACACTTTTGTATATAAAAAAGGGCGCGTAAAAAAAATGAACAAGTCACATATTGTTAGCACTGATGAAGATCCGGGCTTACGGATCGAAAGCTTTGCAGTAATAAATTTACGTGGTGTTTCCACAAACAAAACTATTACATAATTTTATTATTTGCTAAATCCGGATATCCTTGCGCTATTCATCTCCGTACCAAAACAAAATGTCTTTCCGTATTTTCCCCAGATATTTGATTGTAAAACTATTTATAATTATTTAACAAGACGCTTCATCGAGCGTTCAGTTGTACATAATACAACGAAAATTTAATTAAAACAATTTGTGTTACAGCTCCCGTATTAGTTGTAAAGAAAACAGTATTTATACTTGTAATTTTATTCACTAGAAATAGTTTTAAAGAATACCTATGCACACTGTCACTGTTAAACAAATCTTTGTAGCTTTCTTTATGTTTGGCGGAACCGTAACTCCATTTAGTAAAAATATTTGCTCGTCTGTATTCGGAACAAAATCGGAAGCCATTTTGTTTTTGTCCGGAGGTGAATAGTGCAAAGATATCCTGAGCAACCAATGAAATTGCGCGAAAAGAGCTATCCATGCACCTCTCGAATATATGATAATAGTGCTACAGGATATTGGCCTCAACGCCTCCCGTCTCGGTGAATATTTTTGTACTACTGTTCACCTCTACTTCGGTGAATAATTGTTAAATACGTTATAATTAAGAATTGAAGAAAACTCCATTGTTTCAAAAAACGCAAATTAGCTATAAAATTCTATAAGATTATACGATTTAAATACTGTATGTCTGTTAAATATGTTGTAATCTATATAAAGTATATTTGGGAAAAATTTGCTGATTTTAATAGTTTGAAAGCAAAGAATACTGTATCGCGATGTATTATTTTATAACATTTTGTATCACACATTAAAGGATACAATATTGCGATATCGAAAAACAATGAGGGGAAAAACATATATACCTCATATAAAACCATATATGGAAATCTGCGACGATTATATTTCAATGTGAAATGAGTGTAAAAAATTCAATATATTTATGTCCAGTATGATCGCCATAATCAATTTTTTGGTATTTTTATCGCTTTTGTAGGTCTTCGCACAGAAAGATATTAAATGGCCTAGATTTTGTTCCACGATAGCAGTGAAACCATTTTCCAAAGAACAATTGAATTTCTTTAAGTTTTCTACACTTGTTCTTGATGGATTTCCCAAGGTGTTGCGTCAAATTTTTATCACCATGTGGGACAGCAAGGTTGCTGTAAGACCAGGATTCATTCCATGGGATGACAGTATCACGGTACGGAACATGCTTCTTAAATCTGAAGGTGGTAAAACAGATATACCAACTACGAAATCAATCGAGGAGTGGGACTGCACAGCTTTGTTTAAAGCAACAATCTATGCCAAAACCTTTGGTGTTTCAGGCAGCAAGGGATCAACTTTGAATGATTTATATTTGAAGAAAGTTAAACCACCTTCTGGTTCTTTTCATTCATCAGTTCAAAGTTCAACAGGAAATCAAGAAGAAACCTACGCCTTGGCAATTGATCAACTGCGATTATTGAGAAACACACTTTGCCATTCACCCAAACCAGTAATAGTCAAAACTGATTTTGATAACTATGTTCAATTGGTAACCAACGCTTTAACAGCAGTCAATGTTGATACCGCTTTTGTTGATACTATTGGTCAAATGAGCGAGGATGATTTCCCTACAGAGAAAGTTCAAGAATTACATGAATGTCTTTTGAATGAGTTACGAGCCAACAGTGTGTTTCATGAGAATATGGAGCAGAAATTGTCCTCTATTGACGAACGAACAGATGAAATGCATACGTTGATGAAAAATATGAATCTGGGAGAAAAGGGAATTGTATCAGGTAACGTGAAAATTTTTACCATGCATTCAAAGTATAGTGTCGTGTAATAGTTAATTTTGTTCATTTTTGGAAATAGGTTTAACTGTAATCGTAGGTCTTGCCGTAGTCGGGATTTTTAAATTTGACATTTTTTCGTGTTTGTTTACAGAAAACGCACAAGAGTCCGTGCGGAAACCATTTAAGCAATTAAAGGGATATGGCAACATATTTTTTATTATTTAATTTGGAAGAACTTTTAAAATTATATTATACTCTACACCCTGTAAAGTATAAAGCATTTTCTGGATAAACTGCATTAACACACACTAACAAGATAGGAGGCGGGCATCTCTTTATTGCCAAATTTGTCGAACATAAATTCGTTACAATTAATAATGTAAATACATATACGCATAGAAGTCTCTAGTACAAAAAATTAAAGTTTGTTTCTTGCGTATTGGCGAAGAGAATGCCTCGAATGGCATACCGTTCTGAATAACTCTCTTAAATACCCCCATTGTTCCAGTTGACGACGTCACAATGCATACCACAGTCTCTGTGTACATTCCGACTTCCGTAACGCCAGAAGATACATTGTAAATCTCCTTTACCGATTTTGCGTAACTTTATTATTTCTTGAGATATTTTGAGAGAAAAAATCACAAATCAGCGAGCTTTCCGCCATCTTGGATTTTGGAGGATATGCATGTTATATCATAAGCAGGGTCACGCAAGTATTTTATCCAGAGAGCAATTCGTTATTATGAGCCTTAAACAAGACTTACTGTTATTTGGTCATTTAGATGTAGTTATATATAATATGGCTAACCCTGCTTTTGACGTCACTAAAATCACCGATAATGAGATTGCATATAATTTTAATAGTTCTTTCAAATGAAATAATATTATATTGCCGTATCCCTTTAATATGATTAAAGCATTTAAAGCAATCTAAAATTCAAAGTTAGCAACCAGTTAAAGATCCTGGAGATGTTTAGCGCTTTTTTCCAACCGGCAACGATAGTTTTGTTAGTCACCTTGCTATTGGTCTGATAATTTTGCCTGGAATAAGAGATGTCAATGTTACAAGTCTCTAGTGTTATACATACGGACGGGCGTAAAACGTTTTTAAGTCTCAATACATGTATGTTTGGCTTTCGAAAGTAACTTTTAGTTACGTCGAACAAATTAAGTTTGCTAACTATAGAACAATCGTTTTCATATATTAAGTTAGAATCTCTTGTTTAACTACTGAAAAATTAATTAATAGCATATTATTAAACCTATAGAAACGTTACCCGCGCCATACGTTCCAAGCCCTGTTCCATTCTTTACTGGTAGAGAAGACGAAATTGAAGAAATTATAAACCTTGTAGCTGGTCAATCAACACGACTGTTAAACATCTGGGGATCTCCTGGATTTGGTAAAACATCTACAGCTATTGAAGTAGCACGCTATCTTTTGTCTCTCAGCAGCCCTGTGTATTTTTTTAAATTGCAGGGTATTGGAACAGTAGATGAATTTTTATCTAAAATTTTAAGTATTTTTAAGAGTAATTTAGCAGATATTAGTCTAAGACCTATAGATAAGGTAGTAAGTATTTTTAGAGAAATTTCGTCCCGAATTTTTCTTATATTTGATAACCTTGATGATCTTCTGTCAAGTGAAAGCAGTTCCGTTAAACTTATGTGTTTATTTGAAGAATTATTAGACAGTAATGTTAACATTAATATAATTTTTACAACAAGGGAGCTTTTAGAAAATATGCGCGATCAAATAGAAAGTTATCGGGACATCCGAATTCGACCCCTTCATCCAGTTTCATCTGCTGAATATGTTCGTCAACTTCTTCCTTCATTTTCTGAAAGTATTGTTGCAAATGTGGCTAGAATTTCTTCCCATGTTCCTCTGGCAATGAAACTCGTTGCTTCGATAGTTGAAAACAATAATGAAGATATGGCGAATAAAATACTTGAAGAATTAAGTCTTTCGGGAAATCTTTTAGAGATAGGCAGGTCCTACGAGCAAAACATGAAAAGGGTTTTCGAGACTCCTTTTGAACAGCTGCCATTAAGTGATAAGCATGCGCTGATTTCGTTAACCGTGTTTGCATCCCCTAGAATAAGTAAGGATGCTGCAGTTGACGTTATTTTTGATGAAATTGGAGTTGCGAAAGCTGTGCGGAGCCTTAAAACACTTGTGAAGAAATCACTAATTGATGAAGATTCCTGTGGAGAATATTACTCTATTCACCCTCTCATTCATTCTTTTGTTGTAGATAAAGCAAAACAAAGTGATTTTGAGAACGTTTTCCAATCCTCTAGAATTCGTTTCTGTAGGTACTACTTACTTCTTTTTGAAAGGATTAACGACGATTTTCTTTCTGGGAAGTCGGTGGACACTGCCGAACTGGAAGACGCACTGAAGCATCTGTCGACTACCATGCGTTATTTTATGACAACTACATGTAGTTTGGAAAATTTCCAAGAACTTTTTTGCATCCTATCCAAGTCTGAAATATTTCTGTTTTTTATTGGTGGATCGCTAGATCTAGATATTCCCAAATTATATGATTTTGCTATTGAAAAATGCAGAACACAGCAATATAATTACGCTTACTCAAAGTTGTATGTCAGCAAATGTTTTCAAAATATTGTCTTTTCTAGCCTTCTCTCCGAGTTTGAATATGTAGAAATACCTGAACATATACGTGAAGACGTCATGTTGTTATCGGATGGTAGTGCAGCAAAATTAGGCTGTTATGAAGGAATTTCACTTATTTCCAAAAGAAATATAAAGTCAGGTATTGAATGTATTGAAAAACATGTCGATGGTTTACAAGCTTGCGCTGATCAAAAACTTGTAAAATGCTTATGCTTGCAGCTCCTTGCTCTTTTTTATACTGATTTAAAAGAATGCAGCAAGTCGAGCAAATTTAGTAGAGAAGCCATCGAGGTTTGTAAAGATATTGGTAACTACAATCTCTTTCTAACTGGTGATTTTCAGAAAACTTTATTCTTGACGCAAAAGGAATATAAAGGCGAGCAATTAATATTGTTTGTCTGTCTTTTATTTGTGTGGTCAAATGAGTTTTTAAGTAAAGACACACAACTTTACTTTTTAAACCTTGTTCATCAATTAGAGCAGCAGCTAGAAAATAAGGCATACAATGCTCCACAGTATTTATTTCGGATATTCACATACGGTGATGTTATTTTAGCTGGTCTTGGTTTTCGTGTAGGACAAGAACGTCTTCTGGATGAAAAGATCACGTTTCTAAAAAAATCAGTGATGTCTGATAATTGTTGTTCCTTGACAGATAGAACATTTCCGAGTATGTCGGAGGTGTGTTCGACTTTATCTCCTAAGCGATTGCTTAATTGCTATACTTTCCAAATGATGATGGACGGTAAAGAAAATAAGCAAGGTCCAAGTGTTCTTGAAACATGCCGTAACGCACTTGATCTTTCGCTTCAACAATATGGTAAACAACATTGGAACACCGCGTTTTGTTACCACAAAATGGGCTTGGCTGAGAATAATGTTGGGAAATATATATCTGCTCTTAATGCATTTGATCAGGCTCTTGAAATCATGACAGCCACTCATGATGGGAGCAGCAACAGTATTGCTGATCTAGCCGAAGTTTATATCGGGAGAGGAGAAGCGTATAAATGCCTAAAAAAATTTGAATTCGCTGTTGCATCTTTTGAAGAAGCACTTAGAATAAAAAGAAAATTGTGCGATGAATGTACTGAAGAAGTCGCTCAAATCTTATTTTTGCTAGGGGATTCGCAACAGTGTTTCAATGATTTATCTTCTGGTCTTGCAACACTTGAACACGCTCTGCAAA
The DNA here is from genome assembly GCA_902702795.2 of Paramuricea clavata. Classification (NCBI taxonomy): domain Eukaryota; kingdom Metazoa; phylum Cnidaria; class Anthozoa; order Malacalcyonacea; family Plexauridae; genus Paramuricea; species Paramuricea clavata. Next base: position 26,075 of record CACRXK020003755.1, on the reverse strand, counting down.
TAAGGAAAACGTTGTATGCTGAGAAGCCAAGCTCGAGTGGGTATGTAAATGTTTTAGCATGTTACTGTATTATAGGACAGGTGCATAGCGCGCTTGGCAACAACACTGAAAGTATAAAATATTTTAAAACTGCACTTGAAGTTGGCACGGATTGCGATCAAGAACGTTCAGTTATGCAAAGTCATATTTTTGTGCAACTTATACATTTGAACGTAGACGAAAACGTGTACATGGAATTGTTGGAAAGTTGTTTACCAGTGATTAAGGGAAATTATAGGTCGTTCTTACCTATACTGTATTTAAGATTAGGTTCAAAACAAATTGAGTCTGGAAAATATAAAGCTGGTCTAGCGTCCTTTCAAGAAGCTTTTGACATTGAGTTAGAGATCACACTAAAAAGCAATTTTGCTATTCGAGTGTCGACGGTTTCATGCTACATTCCAATGGTTAAAACTTTAATTAATATCGAGAAGTTTAAATTGGCGAGAAAAGCAATTGAGAGAGCTATCCAAATGGCAGAATCACTTCCTGAAGGTACACATCATCTTTGGGTTTTTCGATGTTATACGTGGAAGGGTCGCATTCAAAACACAATGCGGAAATACAATACAGCAATTGATTCCCTTAAACACGCACTTCTGGAACTTCCAAAAATTTCTCACGAATCCTGTGATAACCTCGAAGAATTTGAGTGTCATAGGGCGATAGCAACAGCTTATTTCTGTGTTGGATCTTATAAAGATGCGCTTTCGTCGTTCTATGACGCATTGTCTGTCATTAAAGATATTTGTTCAAAGGGAAGCGTAGCTGAAGCACAAGTATATCTCGCTGTGGCCATGGTCGCCCAAAAAATGAAAAACAAAGTTTTGGAAGTGAGTAATTTGCGCTGGGCGTACAAGATGTATTCCAACGTTCTAGGAGAAACCCACTCCCAGACACAAGTAACCTATATTGCATATGTCAGAGCTCTTATAGGTTTACGTTAATTGCCATATAATCATACCAAGTGAAATCGTAAACATCAATGTTTGGACTATCAACAGCGTATTGTTGGACACAGTCGATTGTTCATTTATGAACTTAAAGTTCATTGCTGCACTTCGCTAATATTCGTATATACAGGATTGCATTTGTACAGTTTTTTTAGAGTTCACCACTTAAGGACTATTCTTAGTATTTCCTGCAGGAATTAGCTTCAATTTTTTCCATGACAATTAGAATTTGCATAGCCGGGTAGTTCCGGCCGGAACCCTGATTTTTGCGAGATCCGGTTCCGGCCGGAACTGGTTGAAAAAGCATGGCCGGAACCGGAACTCTGTTATTTTCAGAGAGTTGGAATATCGAATTTATTTATTAAATAAAATTGATCAAACAGACTGAAAAGTCTAATTTTAACAACTGCATGTGAAGTATAATTAACATACCAATTTATCAAACAGACCAATTATCACGAAGCCGTGAAAAGCGAAATTAACGTGTGTTTTTACGTATACATTTATACACACTTTATATGCAAACATATAAAAAACTTGCCACAGTAAATGTTTCTGTTATAAGTGTTAACAATAACTTTAAACAATATAACGTCAATAAGACCAAGAGCCATTAAAATGAGTCAAATGACACGTCTTTCATGACTACAGTACATTAGTGTCCCAACTAGTTAACAGTTTGGGAATCGAGGAAGATTGTGGTGCAGGAATAGTAACTGTTCACCATTTCGTGGAAGAAGGCGTGCACGATGCTCTTCAAAGACGTTACCAGCTTCGGAGAAGAGGCGTTCTGAATAAACAGATGATGCTGGACAGGATAGGTACCGACGCGCTACTTTGGCAATGGTTGGATAAACTGATTTCTCTTCTCTCCAGAAACTTAAAGGGTCTTTGCACCTTTCAACAGTTGGAGTCAGAGTGTATCTGTCTACTTCACTTGCCAACTCAGAAAGACTTGGTCCCTTCGGCTTTTTCCGGCGCACTCTGGAAACTTCGGTTTGATCATAGGTTTGATCTCTTTCAGAATTTTCTTCTTCTCTGCAACTTTCTTCATCATCAGAACTTTCTTCTGCAGAACTGACTTCGTCATAGCACTTCAGAAAATCAATATGAATTTCCTCTTTAAGCGATTTGGGTGCGTTTGTATCTCTTCGTCGTCTCGCAGCCGTTTCTCCTTCGATTGGCTTATTTCCAGCCAATCCAGCGGCCTCTTGGGTATTGTTGTCTTCGTCTGCCGCGTGTGTATTGGTATTAGCTGGCGCAACTGCTGCTTGAAGTTGCATCTCTTCTAGAAGCCACTTCTTGGCAGATTCCTTGTTGTTCAGGAACTTTAATTTGTAGCGTGGATCAACCACCGTTGTGATGACATAATTCTTGTCATCTTTGACATTTAATTTGTTGGGTAAGCATGAAAGAAGCCGTTGTCGGAGGGCGTTTCGTATCTCAGTTTTAGTAGTTTGCACTCCACTATCATGACCATGCTTCGACAAATATCGATCAAGGGCAACGACATGAGGTATAACGTCACCTAGCGTCGACTTCTCAGAGCTAACTTGCTTAGTAATCTCAAAGAAAGGTTGAAGTATGCGCAGAATTTTCTCACACAGATTCCATTCGTTTAAGCTAAGAACTGGGACATCGTGGTTAGCAGTGTAAATCTGAAGTGGTCGCTATAGAGTCAATGCTCTTTCAAGCATAAGGTACGTGCTGTTCCACCGTGTTGAAACATCTTGGACTGGGAATAATGGTAGATTAATTCCTTGCTCAGCTTGAAGATTCTTCAGTTCATTGCGAGCCAGGCTTGAATGATTAAAATGAGTAGCAATACGACGGACCTTTGCACAAAGATCGATAATAGTACGCTGACTGAAGATGGAATCTTTCACTACGAGATCAAGAATATGAAGAAAACAGTGCACACTTGCTACATTTGCCAAACGAAGTCCCAAAGCCATATTAGATGCCCCGTCACGTACAAGGATGTGCTGCCTCTCCTCAGAAATCTCCCACTCTCTCATCATCTTACTGACCATTTGATCAATATTTTCCGCAGTGTGAGAACCAGGAAAATGCTGTGCGCTGAGAACACCGCTGCAACGTTGGAATTCCTCGTCGACCCAGTGCGCTGTTAGCGAGATAAACGATTCGACTGAATGTTGACTGGTCCAAATATCAGACGTAAATGAAACATGTGGGGCATGAATTTCATCCAGTTGAGCTAAGAGGCGGGCTTTTATCTCCTTGAAGGTCTTAGGAAGCATAACATCCGAGAAGTATCTTCGACTTGGTATCATATACTTTGGTTGAACATGGGCTAGTAACTCAATGAAGCCTTGGTCTTCAGCGATTGAGAATGGCTGATTGTCCATGGCCATCATATTCATGACTTTTTGGTGAATGGATACAGAACGGTTATCGTTGATATCCCATACTTTTTCTGGCTGAAGCTTTCTCCCAGGGTCATCTGATTTATAGCGGTCAGCTTCCTCTGCTTTGGAGACGGACCAGACGGTCCTGTATCTGCTTTCTCTTCCGTTCTTGACTTCGCTTCGCGTAGCGCCGTTTCTTCTGCCTTGCGATATTCTACCGCGTGCATGGATTTCATATGCTTATGCAGTGGAGATGTGCTGAAATCCTTGGGAAGACATCCGACTTTTCCTCTCCGTAATCCTTTCAAACAAAGTTTACATTTCGCAACTGTATCCGACTTGTCCTCGACAGTGAAAAACTGCCAAATTATTGACATGACTTTTTGATCTTAAAACAAATGGATTAATTTAATTATTGTTCCTTATTCAACTCTAACGGTTTTAATAATCCTTGGAAGTTTGTTAAAAAAGTGTTCAAATTAATAAATATAAATGATATTTAACAAAAAGGCAAAAATATATTTAAAGTTTCGTTTTCAATATGATAAAAAGTTGCCGATTTAAAAACCTCAAAACGTAAATATAATTGTATGGTTTTACTCTTACTTACGTGATCAAAAATATGCAATCTTTGAAAATTAGTAATACTCTTGAGTCTTGTCTTCTTTATAGCACAGCCCGTTTGTAGTTTTTCCCGGTTTTCCTTGTGTTTTTCGTATAATATTAATATTTTAAAAATATGTTTATAATACTTAATTTTTTTATAACATAAAAATATGGTCAGCGGTTTTGAATGGTGGATTATGGAAAGTACTTCATATAACAAGCACATACAGATAATTTAATCATTTCATATATTCATATACCATAATTATAATTTACACCATTACGTCGATAATAATCAATATTTAATTTTATTTTTTCCAACTCCCCCCCCCCCAGCTCTTGATACCTATGACCATATATGGCTAACAAACTAAGTTCCGGTTCCGGCCGGAAGTTCCGGCCGGATTTCTTTGCCAGTTCCGGTTAAATCCGGTTCCGGCCGGATCTTAAAATATTGGTTCCGGTGCACCCCTACATGACATCTTGATTTCAACTGTAGCTTGCACATAACTTAGTCATGTCCTAGTATGAAACTCCGCAATTATTGAAAGTGTTTAATTAATAGCATGCTTTTTGGAGAGACTATTACTTCTTTTCAAGGTTTAACTGTGGAACCTCCATATTTTCATTCATAAACCAAGTTGTTAAGGAGCATTTAATTTCAAGGAGCATCTAACAAGCTTTGTCTTACGAACAATTTTTTTAAAACGTGTGGGCAGCAGGGAGAGGTAGAGGAATGCAACATATAATGCCTTGCTTGGCGTGTTCCTGTTCATCTACTCTTTAATACAACCTATTTTGCAACAAAAACTACTACAACAATAACTGCAGCACCAATAGTGAAACAATTAACAGACATAAGGTGTTCGAAGTTCAGGTGAATAAGGGCGAAGATTTGACATTTGGTGGGGATGGATCCAGCCATATCTGGTGGAGGGTGCTCGTCCAGTTGCGATAAAGATGTCTGAGGGATCGAGTTATGGCAGCAAGGCCCTAGTTCACAGTCTTGCATTTCACAATCATGTCACTGTCTTATCTTGCTCTAAATCTAAGTGCTTTTCCAAGTCTGAAAATGGAATGGATACGGAAATTACCCCCCTCTTCTGATAAAGGCTAGAGAGGGTGTTCAGCGCACTGATTCTCCAGTACATGTCAGTCGATCATGCAGACTGTTCCGTTTGCCACTGTTCATTTCACATTTCAGACAATGAGGAATCTGACGCCTTTTTTCGCCTAATGAGGAATCTGACGCCATTCTCTCACACCGCTAGCCCCAGCTTCGATATTGTAAAAAATAAGTAAAACTGGGTTACAACGTTCGACAAACATTCTTATTCCAAATTGAACTTTTATTCTTCTATCACATGTGGAGGAACATCGACCGGAAAACCTAGCCATTGTGTGCTTCAATTGATTTAGTTTATAATTCCAAAATTACTCGTTGTGAGTTTAAAGATGTTTCCAGCTTGCACGTTTCGAGCATAGTCGAAGAAGCGTTTATTCCAAAGGCGGACGGGACGAAGGTATTGAAGATTTTTTCTCCTTTATTATGTCAAAATTGACTTAACCTTTAAAATTAAAATAACCTTTTTCATACGAAAAATGAGATTGGATGTCTGGGGTGAGACGAGGATTATGATCTCGCTAACGTAACTGTTGTAAGCAAAAGAGCTAGAAAATTCATGTTTTTTGCTATCTTATTAACAAATTTTGGGCAGTGGTCAAATTATTTCCTGCAATAAATTGTTGCAATAAATAATTGGATTTCCTGCAATAAATGTCAGAATAACAATTGGTATTGTCTCGGTTAGCAGGGGTTAGGAACAATTATATATGACAAAATCATGGCTTTCAGGCAGGACCTGCGAAGAAAATCTAGATAATCTTTGAATTTTATTTTTTTTAAACAAACTTTTTAAGTACATGAAATGAATTATGACTACAACTAGAAAATACATGCATGCAGAAACCCTCGCCTTGCTGACAAACAGACAAAACCATTGTATTTTCCGAACATGAAGTATCTGAAGTAGTTGTCATGGTAACACGATAATTTTTTAAGAATATTCTTACAAATGAAAAATCGCCTAAAAAATATCACTTTTAATTACAAAAGTATTAATTCCCCAACATATATATGTTAGGTATGTTATTATACGTAATATAAGCCTCAATTTAAGGTAAAATTCAACCACAAACGCTTCGCAAAACGTTTTAAAGTCACTAGTGTTCTTTTTAAAACTAAACTGCCTTTTAAAACGGCTTTATCGATAAACTTTGAGTTTGCAATAAAATGACTTCAAATTCTCGCTTGCAAATAACTCTGCTTTCTTTTTTATTTAAAAAATTCAATATCATAAAAAAGGGAATCAATATTACTAAAGATACACTGAAATAATATGCTGTCTTGCTTAGTTGTTTCATATATGCAAAGGCCGTCGGATTTTAAATTAAATCCATTATAAAATCAATATTTAAAACAAACTTACCTTCGTTAACGTCGGCTCACTTCTTTTAGCAGATTCTTTCGCCCTTTCTTTCTTGAAATTTACAAAATCTTGGAAAAAGGCGAGCGAAAATGAAATATATTTGTGATATTTGCAAGAAATTTATCAATCATCAAATCAAGAAATGTTTGCTATTTCGCTGTCGTCATGCAGTCGTTATAATGCAAACTTTAAATTGGACCAATCAGTTTTCGCTATTCATGACAGTCCACCACATATTTTGAGATCAGTGAGGATGACCACCCACTGAAACATCGTTGGTGAGCCACGCCCGCGATATTTGATGAACTTTAGACTCCGCTAATGCTTTCGTTTCCCCGGGTGTAAATAGCCGGGGGGAATTAGTACCCTCGCACGGCGCTTCGCGCCGTCGGCTCGGGGATTAGCTGTAAAACGACGTTTTTTGTATAGAATATTTTTTCATCTAATTTAAATTGTTCTAGAGACTGATATGTTCCTTGATAAAAATCCTTGCCTTGTTCCAGCGTCCTTGCATATCAGATTTTAAATATAAAATATGACTTTAGATAAGAGATAACACTAACCTTGCTGGCATTTACGAGAGATAAACGGATAGGAAATTGAGAAGATGTTTTGCTTTCTTACTGCATCTTATTACTCTCACCTTGTAAAGGCCCTGTCACACTATTGCGTATGACAGAAACGTATGAGAAGCGTATGAAAGTTAACGAAATAATTTTCATACGCACAAAAATCCTTTGAAATGCCAGCGTATGAGTATCGTACATCTCGCGTATCTCTAGCGTATTCAGCGTGTGCCTAGAGTATATGCTTATCGTATAAACCATACGTTCGATACGCACAAAATTTCTGAACATGCTTAAAAAAAATTTTCTGCCTCGCTGTATGCCACCGTATGCGACCGTGTTTGAAACGTATACAACCTATGTCTAACGTACCCCTAGCGTATGTCAGCGTATACCGGCGTACGCGTGATATTTTTCATACGCTGGCATACGCTAGTACGATACGCAATAGTGTGACAGGGCCTTAAGGCCCATTTTCTGAAGAGTTTTGTAAATGCGAACGGGTATATGGTGACTATACATTCTTTTGTCGCATCTCTATTTCATCCAATATATACTGCATTAAAAACTGTGTAAAATAACTAAACAACATGTTTGGCATTTGAAAGATACATACAACAATGCTTTTGTAATAATTACGATGCTAGAGTTTTTTCAGTATTTCATAATTCTCCTAAGCTCATTTCACTCTGCGATTTTTGGGGCAATTTCAGAGGAGGTTGGACAGCAGACCGCAAAGCATCATGGGTATTGAGCGCCTAATTCGACGCGTGGCTTCATTGACTGTTGACTGTCGAGGAGTGAACATCTCTCTGACTAAACAAATATGGAAGCTTTCGAACGACAAGAGTGTCAGATACTGTGAAAACAGCATATTGCTGTATTGTTGCGATCCTCATTATGACTTGTGTTTTACTATAGCAAGTTTACCTTTTTTTAAAATTGCATGGGACGTGTTGTCATTTTAGTTTAGTTTATAAATAATCCGTCTGAGCGAAGGAATTGTGTTTATATAAATATTCCCAATAGCAAGGCTCTTCTTTCTAATTAAAGTTGGATGGCGTTATTAAATCTCCGTGTATCATCAACGTAAAAACAAGCGCAGTATTTAATAAGGTTGGTATACTACAATGCATTACAGTTATCCTGTTATTTAGTCAAATTTCAGCGCTTTGTTTTTTATTCTTGCACTGTATTGTACTGTACTGTAATTTCATAAATACACTGTACAAAATTATAGCGTAATATTTGTGTTTATTGCCTATAGTTTGACCCTATTGTGTGTCTATGTACTGTGTCACTGTGATACATAATTATGTACATGTTTTGAGTTTAAACAAATTGTTTAATAAATTTTTGCTGAAGTATGATGCCTGTTTGTATCTAGTTGTGGATAGATTTTTACATATATGTGCATACAGTAGTTTATATTTTTCAATTTTCATCTGTAAATAATATTGCCATACTTGTGTGTTGTTCTAATATTACTGTGAATAGTGACACTTTTGCATTAGATTGCTAATTTTAGAGATTACAGTGTATGTATAAAATAATAAAATAAAAATTTTCTTGTTATGATTTTGTAGAAAGAGATCTATTTGAGTGGTTGGCTGGTCTTGAACCTGGTCAGGTAATGAAGGTGATGGGGTAGAAAGTTGTAATGAAGGTGATAGCTGGCAGAAAGTGGTGACCAGTTAAGTGATGAGGATGAAAGTGACGAGGACAAAATCACCCATGCTGTACCATTCAAGATTTCAAGTGCATCGGTGCTGCTCATGAGAAAAACTACCAACATAATTTTGGAACAGGCATACCTTGCTCTTCATTGGCCAGAGCAATTGAATCCAACGGACTCAAGTGCAATTGATCTAGACTGTGGAACAGGATGGACACATGTTGGTTATATTGCTTCTGAACTATGCGAGTATTTGCACCCACTAATTGCCGCAGGAGATATCTTAGAGGTCTATGTTCAGCATATCAAGTATAGGGTTGAGTTTTTTAAAATAGGATTTTATCCAAAAATTTCATAAAGCGACGTGGTGAGTGGGAGACTCGAGTGGTAAGGAAGAGCATGAGTGTACGTTGACAGATGTTTGTGATATAATAGCAACTGACTAGGTTTAGCAAGTTATAGAAATGCTGTTATTTCAATTGGCTAACTTTTTAGATTTTTTTTCAGCATTTTTAAATTAAACAAAAACTAGGTTAATCACAAGTGGGTGCAATTAAAACAATGTCTGTCATGCACACTCATGCAATTAAGTACATAATTGTAACATGTGCTGTACTAAATGAACAAATAAATAGTTTGTACATTCACTTTACCAACTTTGTGAGTAAATTTTCATTAAAATTAATGCAACAATAAAACAAAAATATGTCTATTTATATACAATAATATTGATCAATGGTCCCACAATAACATGCTGCTGATACTTTAATTAAGGTACATTATATGAGAATACAAAAATAACCTGCATATAATGCACCTATCAATGTTAACTCCCAAAGGGGGGGGGTTGGGCATATGTGGGGTATTTGATCATTAATTGCATCTCCACCCCAGGGATTTTGATTAGCCATAGTTAACTATGGATTAGCATTTGGGCCCAAGTTAGGGCAATTTGAATCAAAATTACTTTTATTAATATAGTATTTATTGCAATTTATTGCAAAATGGTAGGGTATTTGACCAATATTTATTGCCCAACAGTGGGGCATTTGACCCCCCTCTCTGGGGCTTAACATTGATAGGTGCATAAGAACCACCATTTCTCAAACTTTATCTGAATTAGTTGTGTAACAGCATTTATACAAAATACTGTTAAAAAAGGCCAAGTGGGCCTTCACTGCTATAAAGGGCATTCTATCCAATGGCATTATAGGACCAACATTTCCATGGCATTGTTCTCCAAAGCATCGAGCAGCGTTATAAATCAGATTGTCTTTTTTACCAGCATGAAGTACAGACATAGCCTTGGCAACAATTGGGATGAGGGACAAATTTAGCATCTAAACCAGGAGCATCTAAACCAGCATCTTTACCAGCCATTTTTGAAACGGGTGGATGAGTAGCTGTTCTTGTTGTCACTGCATGGGTTAGTTTTGAAAATCCAGAAGTTATGTCAAGTCATCATATCATATCAGTAACATTACCAGAGAAGTGAACAAGTTTAGAACTCCAAATTTAATGATGATGCTTAATTCTTGCAGACGAAATCATTGACAAAAATAGAATCCTCTAGCCAAAATCACGAATCTCAAATCTAAAACATCAGCCAAACAATGAATTTCACCAATAAAATCTTGTTACAGAAGTGCTTTAATTATTTACATACTTTAACCAATATATATAAATCCATAATATATCGAAACTTCTATAGTATATCAAATTTCTTTAGAAAAAAGCTAATAATAGCAGTTCATTATCGATCTGAGTGACAAGGCAGCATACTTTACAAAGGGCTATATTCAACGGTGAATATCTCGAAAACGGTTGAGAGGCCGAGGGGGGCCGGCTGGATAGAATTAAAGATTATACTTTTATTTAACTAATCGTGAAAAAAATAGCGAAATCGAACCATGGAGATTTGAGAATTTTGTCTTCAAAGATTGTTGACAGAAACGCCATTAAATTACATCGCGACGTCATAGCGCCTAAGTGAGAGGTCAAAATAAACTGGAAAATGACGCTTACCTTTTAAGATACCGTTCCAATGGGTAGATTAACTGTTGTAGAAGTAGTATCGCGTGAAATTTCCCAAAAAAATTGCATAACAATATGAAAAAAATCGATATTTATGAGCCCTATGTAAATTTTCGATGCCAAAAGCTTCGTGCGAGCATGAGGAAAATGGCGCAATCTGATTGGTCGAGATGTTCGCCTAATTGGCTGTCCAACCTCCTCTGGGGCAATTTCAAGATGATCTTATTTAATGACAAATATTTTCAAATATTTTTGTGGAATGTAGAGTGGTCTTAAATCAGCCACACAAATCGCAATGTGTAACGTGGGCTCAGCTTTGAAGACATTTTGTATTCTATACGAAGAAACATATTGATTACGGTCCTGAAGTTTCATATTTTTAGTAGTGGTCGTTATTCAGAAAAAAAAACCATGGAAAATTGTATTTTGAAAACAACTGACTCATCACTCAACGTACGAAACAGTTTGTTTTTCGAGTTGTTATATCACAATAGTGTCAGATGACATGCATGTTAAAAATACACGTTGTATGTGCTCAAAGATGAAGGCATAATGAACGAAAAAATTGTAAAAGGTCTTGCATTTGCATCTAATATGTAAAGGTCTTTCAAATGGGTCAAACTTGTATTTTTTAAGCACCGTACAAACGGGCAAGTTCTCCTTGTCGAGTTTACGACGACCATGCACGTGTTTTTAATTGATTTTTTACCAAGTTTTACCAGCCCGCGCTATTTAAGTACGTAAACAATCTCATGATAACTTTCGTTCAAGCTGCTCCCAACAAAATTAAAAACAGCTGAAACTGTCTACGTTACACACTTAAATGTGAATTTCCAAAGTTAACGATGTTAAATGGCAATGGTCGCTCGAAGATGAGTGCGCAGTAATGTACAGCGCAATTAGGCTATTTGGCAAGTTTTCTCTGACGGCCGTACACACGGACAATTTTTCTTCACAAGCTAGCATGACTACATAATTTTTAAACGATGCTGCTTGTCAAGGAAAACTTGCTTTATTTTAACATTTCCCGTTCACACGAACAAATAAAACTTGCCAAGGAAAACTTGTTCTCCTGTACGGGGTTTTACTCTGGATTATACTGTTATTTACTTAAACATTGTCACGACTGAGTTTGTGGATTGTTTTTGTATCGAAATTTACGTGAAATAATTTTGTAAATGTTACTCCGAGTTCTTTTTGTTTTACATTTTATTCACTTTTAAACGAGTATCTTTAATAAAACTTTTACAAAACATGTGTTCGTTGTCTTATCGTTTTAAAAAGCGCTAGACTATATTACTGAGCCCGTTTCCACAACATAGCCGCTGACTAAGCGCTAGACTATCTCGCTGAGCCCGTTTCTATAACATAACCGCTGACTAAGCCCCAGTCTTTAAAGCTGTTTCTTTATTGTTTTCTCACACGGCTACACTCTCCCCTCCTTGTTGAATGTTGTCTCTGACATTTTAGATCCGTATCTTCTTAACACAACTGTTCCAAGTTATAAGTATCCTTAACAATTCAGACACTCGAGTTGGTTGATCTGGCCAGCTCACTAACCGAAACGTAATCTCTCTCTCTTCAAGACACTAAAGATCCTAACTACGTAAGTTACCTTACTTTAGCTAATTTGTATCAAGTACAGTGAAATCCTAAGTGAATCAAATGTGTTTTTTTTTTAAATATAAATGTGAATGTTTAATATGTTTACTTGTTCCTCTTTGTCTTCTAATACGTTGGGTAGTAACCAAAAGGCGGTGGTGATATCACAGGGTTCATTACTTGTGCGTAGAACATGGGACTCTGTGTTGGACTCATCTACGGTACTGATATCATCGGAGGTTGTATCGGTCCAATCCAATGTGGGCCAAACCACGGATCTCGTATTTGAACTAATCCCACGTTAGGGTCTTGCCAAATGAAAGGAAATTCACCCGTAGGACAACCAGGTGCATTGTATCCAAAACGTAACGGTGGCTGTCTTTGCCTTTGTGAACGAACCGGTTGCGGCGGTGTTTCTTCGACATCACTCGGCGTTTCCATCGTTTCTTCTACTTGTATGTTCAGCCTGTTCGCGTCATTTTCATTACCATGTACTTCCCTACTCTGGTTAATATCGCCATTTGTACTTGGGTCCACTGTCGCGTAGCCTGCTCACAGACGTTGTAGTTCTTACGCCAAGCGACGAAATACTACCGTCTGCTTACCCGAGCTGCATATTCAATTCCCTTTGTTTTAGCCGAGCCAATCATCTGGCAGTGTTCAAAAACATTAGAGCCAATTGGAAGCCGCCTTATATATTGAGAGATTAGCTACTGGGAAAAGCCCTTGCACATGCATTGGAAATTTGGAATATATTGTTTGGGTTGAAACTTGAAATTTGTTTACTTGCGTGGATATATTTTGGAAACTATAGCGTTGAACTTCACGATGTTTACGTAGAATAATATTGTTATCATCTTCTCGCATGTTCAACAAACAATCGGTGTATATAAAGTGCTAAAGCAATGCAGTAGGCGAAATTTAAATTTTTGTTTATAACAATGACAAACAATCAATCGGGAACCAGGATATGTCCAAATGTTGCTCTTGATACTTCCTATATGCCATGACTTCGACGAAAACTTCTAAAAGATTAAGTTCTCATTGTCATGTAGAAAAGTATAGCCAAGTTAGAGTATATTAAACGTTTCGAAGTTTGGGCGAATAAATAAATCACGGCGCAATTTTAATACAAGTTTCTCGGGTTTGTGTTGTGTTTACAGTTTACATTCAGAAGTGGTTGCTCAGACAGCAAATTAGTTTACTTTGAAGCTAATATTTCGCTTTCTAAGCCACAGTATTATATAAAATTTTCTGTCTTCCGAGTTCTGTTGTCTTATAAAGATAAACCGTTCAAATTTCAGCGAAATATATTCGGCATTTGATGCCGTCTGGCTAAGATTCATACAGTATAAATATGCCAATCCTGTCCGCATTTTAAAAATCTTAGAATATAAAAAATATACTGATAAGCTCTCGCTGTTGTTTTCCCGCTACATACATAATTAGTATTCCATGTGCTCGCGTGTAGCACACGCGAGATGTCCACGTAATTTCGTTCAGTTCCGACACACTCCCCTGTATACACTCTGTAAGAGGTGTATACACTAACACAACACAAAATGTTAAATTTAGAATAATTGTCAATATCACTGTACGTTACTTTTTCTTTCTCCTACTCATCATCCGCTGCTTCGATCTGTTCAATACGGAGTTTTGCTGCAGTCGCCGCGTCTCGCCGAGGTCGTGGCTCGAATTCTACCGCATCTGGGTTCAGGATTGGCACTTCCGGTACGACATCACAGCTCAGTTCTAACGGAAAAAGCAGCTGCACGGCTCTTTCCAAGGTTCCGTTTGAAGTCTTCAGACGTACTCCCCGTATCACGTTATCCTTTCCAGGATAGGTTTCTTCTATGATTCCTAGAGGCCACGTACCTCGATTCTTGCTCTCGGTCTGTATCAACACAACGTGGAACTTGCTTCTCTTGTTAGACCAGGCGGAGAAGGGGGGAATAGTCCCCGACGGGGAAATTTATGAAACCAAGTGAACTTGGTCAATTTTGGGGTGCTGAATTCGAAAATCGTTGGTATACAGGCCGTGGACGTGGCCTTCAGCCTCGTTTTCGCGTTTAAAGCCTCGTTTTGATGCGAAAACGTTATCCGCTCGATTGAAGCGAAAACAATGAATAATTTAATTGAACTTTTATTATGAATAATTTATTATTATTAATAATAAACAATTATTATTATAATAATAATATTATTATAATATAATGAATAATGAATAATTTAATTGAACTTTTATTGAATAATTTAATTCAAAGAACTTAATGAATAATTTGTTTAATATACGCACTTTTAGATATTTTTAGGTGCAGAATTCGAAAATTGATTGCATTCGGACGATAAACTGGGCCATCTGCCTCGTTTCCGAGATTTATAGCCGCGTTTTTACGCTTTGAAACCACGTTTTCCGATTTTAGTTACTATACATATTTAAACTACACTTTATTTAATCGCTTTAAAAACCTGTAAACATGTTAATGCTCATCATCCTCCATATCATCGTCGATGTCATCTCCAATATAACTATTTCGCTCGAAATCAAACTCGTCACTTTTTTCTTTTCTGTCAATTAACATTTCGCTAACGTCATCGGGGTAAGCAACACTGTCCCAGATAACTTTTCCATCTTCTTTCCAGCCATGACATGTTTGGTCATCAAGATCGAGGATCAAGTTTTTAGCATTCCTGAAAATGAATGCAACATAATTTGCACGCATTATGTGAAACTTGAGGTTGGTTGCACAAGGTGGCAAAAGGCTAAGATCAACGACTTTCTTCTCTTTCGTAAATTTTTGGACAAACATCTTATGTCGAAGTTTGTTCACCGAAGACATCACCTTGTTACCGTATAATGCACAAACGAACCTTTGTAAGCTCTCCGAAAGATGGTCAGGAACTTGAAGAGAGCTGCCTAGCTTAGCAAAGAAACTAATAAATTCTTGGCTTTTCAGCATCGCTTTCCAAACAGCCATCTTCCCTTTCCTGAAGAAAGTTGAAACGTAGTCGTTACCAGAAAACGCGTGCAAACCAATCAGAGCCTTTCTTTTCTCATGATCTAATGTTGACGACGTCACATCTATAATTTTTCTAGCTTTTCCGGTCCCGTTGTCGATTAGGATTTTAGCGGCACAAAAATCATGCGCCACAAACAGGGCAAGAATATCGATATCTCCGGAAGGTGATCGAACCATAATAGTATCTTCTGGAGGTGCGTTCACAGCGTAGGTCAAGGCAACAAGCTTTGTGTCCGCTTCCTCGTGGTCGCTAGCTAAGTATTCGGCAACTGATACTTCATCACTTGTTATCTTCGTACACTTGAATTTGTTGGAAAAGAATACGGTTTTTCCTGATAGTAGATCACCACGCATTTCTTCAATTGCTTTCTGAATAAGATTGAAAAGCATTTCTTTGTTTTCCCCATTACGAAGAAAACCAGCGAAATCGTAAGGCACCTTCATGTCAGGACTGGTTAGGACATACCGCTCGCTTGAACCTCTTGCTTGGCGTTCTCCACCTTTGATGCTATTGTCCTTGTATGTGTCACAAACTATGTAGATAGTCGTGTACTGAGAAGGAACACTGGCTATTATTTGAGATGTCATTTCTCTAATCGTAGATCCAGTGAAGATCAGACTACGTATCGCAGCGGCGAGATCTAACAAGTATGTTCTCATTGTCGAAGCGGGTGGTAGTGAGTCGTGGCTTACAACAGTCAGGTCGCTCATGGAGGCGTGGTACAATTTGCTTTTGACGGTTTTCATCTGGTGTGCATAGCGGGATCGAAACGGGTGCAAGAGGAAAGCAGAGTACTTTCTCAAGATCAATACCTGACTCGTGCTTGTTGGAATACGCAACTAACATCCCCAAGATATCTCTCTGATATGTGAGTTCCTTGATCCTTCCCTTGTTCTTTATCTTGGTCTTTACTGCCAAATTCGTGAAGGTCTCGAGCTTCTCTCTCTTGATTGGGCTAAAGAAATCTGCTCCAGGTGATTCTGCTGACTCTGTGGTAATTCTGTGCTGAAATTCGTCCATTAGCTCCTTTCCCCTTGATTCAAGTGCAAGTAGACATTCACACACATTCTCTGGAGCTGGATACCCGGAAACCAAATTGAACAACTTATCTTTATCAAGGTCAGCATGGAAGGGATTGATGAATTGTGTCTTCAATACCACCATGATTCCTTCCACCATCTTATTCGACTTCAGAATTTCACTGCTTCGCAGACATTTCGTGGATTTGACATTGTAGTGCACACTCCGGATAGCTCCAGTAACGATTCAACAAACTTGGTTTGGTATGGCCTGTTCATGACCCACTTTGTTACAGTACTTTCCTTTGCAGCAAATTGCGTGATTCCCCCTAAAAAGACGGAGAATGGTAATAAATATCAAGTATAAATGTACGACGGTTGCCACCTGTAAGGAAATATTGTTTCAGGAGATGCATGGCTGAAATATTTAAGATTATTACTTTTTGAATTCATGAGTATGAAGTATGTACCTGCAGTCTTTGCATTTCTCATGTAGCTTTGTTCGCCTGTCATGTCGATTGACTGTCCTATGCCAAGTTGATTTCTCCGCACCGACAAACCAAGATCTTCGATCTCCTGTCTTGCTCCTGGATGAGTGCTGTCAATACCTTCTAAACCACTTACATAATATGTGCCATAGCGAGCATAATGAACCCGATTGGTAGCAAAGCACAAAGGCAAAGATTCTTTCCAAATGAGCATTCTCAGGTCATAATCATTCGTATTGACGGAAAAGTGCAATTTCTGCTGACGATCAAGAAGCTCCATATACTTTGCCCAAAACTGCGGTGTTTTACCGAATTCTCCATTCAAACATTTGGTTTTCTGTATTTGACATTGATCAACATATTCTTTAACAGTGTCATCGTTAAGAATGTTGGTTAAACTCGTTGCTTGCGCGAGGTTACTTTGTGCGCACTCCTCGACTTTTTTTGGCATGGTCGGTAGATATTGTTCTACAAAACGTCTTTCTAATGCTTCAGAAAAAGCCTCGTGAACAAGCCAACATCGATTGTAGTGCTTTCCACTCATCACTCCCGTAATACTTCCAGAGCTACACAGACCAGCTTGAAATAACACATCTTCGAATCCACTGCTCTCCACGAAACGTCCAATAACTGCAAAAAAGGTCATCATTGAATGAAAATCTCCCAGATGGATTATTATGTCGGACCACGCAGCTGGATTGTTCCAAACCACATGAAAGGCCTTGATTGCAGCTCCCGCATCGAGGGTGATGTGAGTGTAGGACATGTTGGATAGCTTCGCCAGCTGCCTAGATTGATGGAACATTTCTATGATGGTGGAGTATTCGGTTATTGGAGAAGAAATAGGAGGCAGGTATGTCATCAATGTTGCCTTGCTATGAGCCTGCTGAAAACGACGTACGATCCAACCTACGAACCGGGGGTTTGTCTGATTAGCCGAGTTCAGATATCGCACTGATTTCCATATCTGCAACAGTTTCGAACAGTACATTTGTGCACTAGTAGGAGCTGGTCTGCTCTGTATTTTAGCAAGCGATGGTGGTTCTGCTTTTGGGTTGACTGCCACTCGCTTATCAACCGTCTCTTTGGGGAGTTGGATCGATCGTCGCTTTGACCTGGGAATGCTTATATCGTCTTGTTTCATCACAGCTGCCTCAGAGTGTTCTTGAAACGCTATTCCTGGTGTATTATGGATAGAACCAGCGCCTGACGCAGTTTCAACATTGCGATCAAAGTTATCCCACCAGAATATCGTTGATACCTTAAGGGGAAAATGCTACAGCTTAATTTTGTTGATTATTTCTAAGCGAAAATTACCTTACTGAGACTTTCTTATTGTGAATTTAGTAAAAAATTTCAATTCCAATCTAAATTGATCGTATACAAATGTTGTGATGAAATACAAATAGACTATGGTATAAAAATGTAAACAATTTACGGCGAAGTTCGTAACTCACTTACATAGTTCTAAAGCTTGGCGCGCGTCATCATCGTTGTCTGCTTTTTTTTTCACTGTCAGATTGCGAGTTTAGTTTCAATAATCGTAAACTGATATACTTACTTAGGAACCAATTGCTGCTGGTTGAAGAGGTAAGTTCAGACCCATGGATTGAAAGTGCTCTACCAGCTCAGCCTGAGCAGTCTCGATTTCGTTGATTGCGTCGTATGTAATACAATGTCCTAATCTTGCCAGTATAGTTATCGGTAGTTTTTGACCAGTCATACTATGAAGGCCAAGACCTAGTGATGCGTGTTTTGGCGTAAGGAATTTCCCCTTTGAAACAGCGTGAATGACATCTTGACAAAACGAGTCAGTCAGTCGATCTACTCTTTCGGCAGTGACGTGATGACTTCCTTTAAAAGAAAAAAGTTCCTTGAAAAACAATTGCAGAAGCTCTGGGTATTGTCTCTCTCTTGAAACCAAACTTTCAACTGTCGGTGGCCATGGAAGTGGGTCAGCCTCTTCTAAAAAATTTAAGACAGATTTTTGCAGAAACGAAGCTGCCCTTTTTAAGGCGGATTGTTGAATACGTGTAGAGCTTCCCGAAATCATTGTGCAAACATTCTTTACTTATCACCACTTGCGAAATATGCTATTCTGCTTGAAGAAAAACTATTTGATCGCCAAATGACTTCGTAAGGCGTTCCTTCAGCTTGTGTCTGCTTTGCCTTGTTCCAATATTACCACAATATCTTGTCATTAGTGTTTCCATTGACAAACATTGCTGACCGCCTATAATATCACTGTCTACCAAGGAAAGTACTGCGTTGTAGTCCCCTGATTGTTTGTCATCATTTCCATCTTCGGTTGATTCAGCTGTTTTCCTGACGACTCTAGTATAGTCAAGATAGCATTTTTCGTGTTTTTGAAATTCTTTTGCTTTCAAATCAGTTTCGGTGACGGCTGTCATTATTTCTAAATCATTGTGAGCAATTTCAGCTTCTTTTAGTGTTCTTTCTGCAGTATCGGTGACAATCCTAGATAGTGACTGGCGTACACTTTTAACCCTTAACTCCTTCTTCTTACAAATCATACATATATTCGGGAACAGTCTTCTAGAGCCAGTAGCTTCATCACTTTGTCTTTGTGATGTTTTTCTTGTTGATTTTTGAAGCTTGCTATTGGAACCTTGACAGCCGTCTTGGCTTGTTTTCCGTTTCAATAACGTTTTGGCATATACAAACTTTTGAAAACATTTTCGATGGTAGAAGTACTCAATTTCTCCCAAATTCTCTGGAATTTTATTGCATTGATCAATGTGATGATTTTCACCGCCCAGACTCTCTCGTATTTTCTTACACTCGAGCAAAGTTTCAAATGTATTTGCACTTGGTCGAATCAGTTTATCACTAGATGTGTCCAGTGAGTCATAGTGAACAACACAATCGGCCATTTCTTCCTACATCGTCTCTAAAACCTATTCAAACGACTCTTGATTGCTAATTCGATGAACTGTGAAACAATAACACTTCGAATTCTGTTATGTTTTTAATGTTGTTTACAGCGTGAAATCGACAACTTCCGCCAATAATTATTTTGTTCAGTAATAATTATTTTGCTCAGACCAAGCATTTTCGCGCGGATATTTACGTTTACCGATCGTTAAAAACCTTATAGCACTTAAGATCTAGAAAAATAGATAAATTGTCCGCATCGAAATGCTTTTTTATTCGAACTAATCAATTAAAACAGAGAAATCGCGAATTTGGGATATTTTGCAACATTGCAAGAGATCGACGAGAATGTACTAATTTTAAAATTAAATATGCCCAAACGTCAGCTCGGTACGGGGCTAAAAAATTTCATGTTTGTACACAAAATGGCCTCTTTACGCATTAAAGTATGACACATTGCCTTGTACTGGTAACATGCGTGCATAAAGTGTAATTTAAATATATTAGTAACTAAAATCGGAAAACATGGTTTCAAAGCGTAAAAACGCGGCTATAAATCTCGGAAACGAGGCAGATGGCCCAGTTTATCGTCCGATTGCAATTAATTTTCGAATTCTGCACCTAAAAATACCTAAAAGTGAGTATATTAAACAAATTATTCATTGTTTTCGCTTCAATCGAGCGGATAACGTTTTCGCATTAAAACGAGGCTTTAAACGCGAAAACGAGGCTGAAGGCCACCTCCACGGCCTGTATACCAACGATTTTCGAATTCAGCACCCCAAAATTGACCAAGTTCCCTTGGTTTCATAAATTTCCCCGTCGGGGGACTATTCCCCCCTTCTCCGCCTGGTCTATGTGGGTCATGTTGTGTCTTTCCCGTAAGGCTACCAGGTATTCTTTTCTCCAACGCCGCCACAGCTTGTTCCTGCATTCGATTAGATATTTTGCTCGTTTTCTTAGTTCTCGTTCTTCGATTCGCCATGGTTCTTCCATAGGGAGTTGGCACGTGCGTTGATGGAGGAACGTAGCTGGGGTGAGGGTTGGTAACTGGATGTCGTCCTCAACGTACGACAGTGGTCGGCGGTTGATTTGAATTTCAACGTCGAGCAGAACCTCACTTAGTTCGTCCCAAGTGAGATGACCTCCCCCGATCACCTTGTACATAGCTGACTTGATTACCCCGATGAGGCGCTCGAATTGGCCGCCCCACCAGGGTGCACGACTCAGGTTAAATTTCCATTTAATATCGTACTCTTCCGCGAAGCCTCGTATACTCTCGTCTTTCCGTTATTGTTCCAGCCATTTGCTGGCTTTGACGAACGCGTCGCCATTATCGGAATAAACTACGCGTGGTCGTCCTCGCCGAGCGATAAATCGTTTCAAAGACACGATGAAGGTACTGGTTTCAAGGCTCCGCAACAGTTCTAAGTGAACAGCTTTCGACAAGCTGCAAGCAAATATCACGAGGTAGGACTTCCCTTCTGCTTTGGAGGATTTCCGGAACTTCATTGGCCCAGCAGAATCGACTCCGATCACCTCAAACGCTGCACCAGGTGTGGTTCTGTCCTCTGGTAGTTGTCCAGCCACTGGAGTTGTAAAGGAAGTAAGGCGAAATCTCTTGCATCCCCAGCATCGACTGCGTATCATTTTCACGAGGCTTCGAAGGCGAGGAATCCAGAAAGTTTCTCTTACCGCCGCCATCGTAAGTCCGACACCGCCATGTAGCGTTTCGCAGTGAACACGTTGCACCAGCTTTTCTGTAAATACCGCGTTCCGTGGTAAATAGATAGGGTGGATTCCTTACATTCTTCCGATACATACTATAATTCCTCGATCGTCCGTCTCAAGACCAAGTTGCGCGCTGGTTTCCTTATAATGTTGTTCGACCGTGTCTCGGAGTTGAACGCGTCTGATCCACCAATACTTTGCCGTCTCAATCTGTTCCGTACCCAAAGGTCCTGATCTCTTTTCTTTAGCACGGCAGTTGTGAATAAATTGGTTTATCCACGCAGACACTCTCAGTGCTCGACGCAGCGTGTTTCTTTCGAGAAGTTTGTCTAACTCGTCTGTTGTTGTTTCGGTGGATTTGGTTGGCTATGTAAACGAGGTCTCGACTAATCTTGTTTTCAGCTGCCGATTCGGGTGATGATTTTGTGACCGGATTGTCTGGCCACTTTGCTGGATCACTGAGCCATTCTGGGCCCGACTGCCACAGTGATGAAGATATGGGACCGCCTTTGCTAGCAATGTCCGCGAGGTTGTCCTTTGTTGGGACATGTCGCTATAATGTATCTCTTTAGTACAAGTTGTACAGTATAAAAATGTACTTTTATTGCCTTCAATATCAAAACCCTATTTTCTTACACGTGGTCTCTTTCTGATACCTAAATATATATTACATCACGTGACATGACGTGACTACATTACATTCCTCCTTTTCTTTAAAATAACTCATTAATGTTAATTGCTGTTTATTGAATATTGCCTTATAAAGTCTACGTGTCCGCTTTACCAGTAATTATTTAACTAGTTTTAACATGTCTAACTTCTATAAAAGTCCGGTGGTCTTCGATTTTGTCTAAGACAATACCTTTGTATTAGATCTGGTAGATCTTGTTGTTGCTCTTCAACTATTGTTGGTTGCTGGTTTTCTACTATGCCGTCGTCAAAATCGTCTTCTTCATCATTCTGGTCTTCCTCACTTGCGTTCTTGTAATTTGTGAGACATTTGAAACACGATACATTCCGGGTTACGGTGCGCTCTGTATTACGAGCTGTTACCATGTTGCCTTTGATTTCAATCACTTTAAATGGTTTTGGATTGAAAGGCATTGATAACTTATTGTCCTTCGGGACTTGCATTAGCACGTAATCACCAACTTTCAACTGACTTTCTTTCGCGTTGTTTCTTCTATCAGCATGGACTTTCATTTTCTCCTTTTCCTCCTTATCTCGAACAACGTGGTGTTCCTTGGGGCCATCATTGTGTTGTAGGGATGAGAAACTAGGAAGCTTATTTCTAATTGAGCGATTGAACAAAAGTTCAGCTGGACTAGTGTGTGTCGTAGAATGAGGTGTGGATCTGTAGTTGAGAAGAAAAAGATCTAATTCACTTTGCCATCTTTTTCCTTCTGAATGAGCAGTACGGATTGCTTTTGTTACTGTTTTCATGAATCGCTCTGCCTCACCGTTGGCTTGAGGCCAATAAGGTGTGATTCGGCGGTGATGGACTCCATGTGCAGCTAGATATTCGGTGAACTCAACCGCATTGAACGGGGGTCCGTTATCGGTTATCAATTCTTCTGGATATCCATGTCGGGCAAAGATTCTTTGGAGTTTGGAGATCACAACCGTGGTTGTCGTGCTTTGCATCACTTCAACTTCTGGATATCTGGAATAGGCGTCAATCACGACCAACAATTTCTCGCCATTTGGGAATGGACCACAGAAATCTGCATTAAGTGTGTGCCAAGGATGTGGAGGTAACTTTGTCATATTCAGGGGTGGTTGACATTTTGGTGACTGGTGTACTGCTGCTTGGCAGGGTACACATTCTTTAACCATTTGCTCCACTTGCTTGTCAATACCAGGCCACCATACTTTACTGCGTACAAGCATTTTAGTTTTAACTATCCCTTGATGTCCTTCATGAGCGATAGACAGGACACGACTACGGAGACTCTTTGGGATAACGATCTGTGAATTTCGTAGTATAACTCCACATTGCGAAACTGTCAACTGTTCGTGCTGATTACGATATGGGTTTAAACAACTATCTGTTTTGTTCCATCGATCTTCCTTTACTGCGCTAGTTACTCTCTGCAGTTCAGGATCATTTAACGTTGCGATACGAATCTCATCGAGCGTGAGAGATTTAGGAACCGAGTGACTTTGGATGAAATTGACATATTTCTCCGCTATGGTACTTGACTTGTAGTTGGTGAATAAAGGTTGTCGAGACAACACGTCAGCTGGGTTTCTGCTACCTGGTCGATACTTGATATTAAACTTGTATTGTTGCAATCGTAGTAACCAACGTTCTATCCGGAGTGGCGGTTTGGACTTTGGGCTGTAAATGACTTCCAATGGTTTGTGGTCAGTGATGAGGTCAAATTGTGTTCCAACAAGGTAAAGATGAAAACGCTCACAACCCCACACTACAGCCAATGCCTCTTTTTCGGTCTGCGAGTAGCGAGCTTCCACAGGCGTTAGGGAACGACTAGCATACGCTATGCAGCGATCTTGCCCATTTTCTTGTGTTTGGGCTAATACTGCACCAAGTCCGACAGGACTTGCATCCACTGTTAATTTTGTAGGTCGATTTGGATCATAAAATGCCATCGTACAGTCCGAAGCAATAGCATTTTTAACTTTGGTGAAAGCTTTCTCATGCATAGTTGACCAAGACCATTTGCACGATTTGGTTGTTAATTCACGTAGAGGGGCTGTTAGAGTGGAGAAGTCCTTAATAAATCGTGAACAGTAATTGGCCAGACCTAAGAAACTGCGTAATTGGCTGACATCTGCTGGTGTTTTGAAAATTTTAATTGCCTCGACTTTCTTTGGATCTGCTGACAGTCCGTCCTTTGACAGAATGTAGCCATAGAACCAAAGTGACGGTTGATTAAACTTGCATTTCTCCAGGTTTAATGTAAGTTTCTTGACAACTAATCGCTGTAACAGTGCTTCTAAATTCTTGTCATGCTGGGTTTGGGTTTTACCCCATACAATAATATCTTCTGCGATATTTCGTACCCCGTGTAGACCTTGGAGCGCTTGCTGTATTGCATTTTGGAATACTTCTGAAGCACATGACAGACCAAATGGCAGGCGTTTATACCGAAACAACCCCTTGTGTGTGCAAAAAGTGGTAATGTTACGCGAGTTCTCTTCTAGGACTATCTGATGGTATCCTGCTTTGAGGTCTAGCTTAGAAAACACGACAGCACCAGATATTTCTTCCATTAACTCTCAACTGTTGGGATTGGATGTCTCTCCCTTAGCAATGCCTGATTTGATCTACGGTAATCTCCGCATAATCTGATTTCATCTGAATTGTGTGGTTTGGGAGCAGCTACTATGGGTGATACCCATGAAGTAGGTCCTTCGGCAGGTTCAATAATATCGAGACTTTGTAATTCTTCTAGTTTATCTGAAACTTGCTTTCGTAAATGGAAAGGGACTCTCCGAGGGCGTTGTGCAATAGGGGTAACTGTACGATCAACATGCAATGACTGTTCATAATTTTGCAAACACCCTATTCCGTCAGAGAGTTCTGGAAATTTATCTAAAATTTTCTGTGTATTAATGTCAATGTTTTTCATGCTATTTCTGTCCCTTATTTCTCGATTTCCGGAGTCACTTTGACTGTTCGCGTCACTTCCGTTTGAGTGGCTTCCGGTGTTGATTTCATTCCTACCTCGACTTCCGGTTGTTTTCGTGCTATGAAATTTAGAGACTTCGTTAACTTTTATTTTTAAAATGCCTAACTCTGCGGCTGTTTCATTACCGAGAAGTGATCCCGCTTTGCCGTTGACAACATAAAACGTCGATATTGTACGCTTTCCATTCGATTCAACCGCTAAACGACACTTTCCAAGCAATGGCAAGGGCTGAACGGCATTATATGCATATATATTTGTTTGTGTTGGCTCTAATTGTACATGTTTATTTCTTTTCCTAATACAAGCGAATGCTTCACTATCAAGAATATTTGTCGTCGCTCCTGAATCGATAGTCACAGCAATAGGGGTCCCATTGATCTGTATTTGAATGTTAGTTATTTTTGATGATGAAACAGCAAAAGTATACTCATCGTCGGACGAATTAGGAGGGCTTTGTTTTTGGGTTTGTTGTTGTGCAACTCTAACAGACTCTCTCGAATCTTTCTTACTATCTTTTGGGGGATTTTTTTGACTTCGACAAACTCTAGCGAAATGATTGAGCTTTTCACAAGCTCTACAGGTTTTGCCCTTCGCAGGACAGACATCTTTATGTCCTTGTTTAAATTCATTTCCACAATTTCGGCATTGATTTTGTTTGTGTGGTTTTAGTACATATTTAGCATGTCTTACCTTGTCTTTAGCTTCGTCATTTCCCTCGTCTTTTACACGATTAACATTGTTCCGAGAGTTATTGTGTCCCGAGATATTCGACGCTTGTTTTTCTGCTAATTCCTTCGCTCGCGCCATGGTAATAAGCTTAGCCAATGTCAGATCTGTCTCGCGTAAAAGCTTCGTACGAAATCCATGAGACGAGCATGTCATAACAAACTGATCGCGCATTTCATTCTCGGCGCTTTCGAATTCACACGTTT
>CACRXK020003754.1:11173-34714 GCA_902702795.2 Paramuricea clavata | reverse complement strand
GCGGCCACGACTGAAAAATCGATTTTGCCCAAATTTTGCCCAGATATATCTTATTATATCGGAAAATGCACCACATATTTTTTTAGGTCAAATGCTTTTTTAACTTTGAGAAAATGCTGTTTTAACACGACCACCCTAAATCGCCATTTTGTCTGGGAAAATATGCGCTGATTTTACCGACAAATTTCACGACGACAACCGTTTCTAATCGATCTAAAACCCTAAAAATCTTGTTTTCGGTTATTCAAAGGACGGTATACATGACTTACAGGAAATCTGCGTTACTTTTAGGAATAGATATAATCGTAGTTTTGGAGCACACTATCTTACTTCATTTACGATACCCTCTTAACAAAACCGATTTTCACCATGCGATAAAGCTCCAAATCGATCATGCTTCTACTAGTTGGCTCTTTAATAAGCAAGCTTTCAATTGACGTAAATACTTCTTTTGGCAAATGAATACGCGATAAACGACAGCGCGTTGAAATCTTCCGTTTTTGACGTCTTGCAAGTCAAACGCTGTTAATTTACATACCGTCGAAGTAAACAATTTAATCAAGTATTTTAAGTATTTTACCTTTTGAGAAGAAGATATATTCTTGAATGAAGACTTTTTGCCTTGCTTAGTTTAAAATTGGTCCAAAAATCCCGAGATATTTGTAAAATATCATCATATACAGGTATTTTGAAATATAATATTGTTGTCAGTTGCATAACAACTTCAACTAACTTCAGATCATTGTTCAATATTGTCTACTTTTAATAGCGCAAACATACAAATCGATGAGCTGTTTAGGGATTTTATATTTGTTACTAAATTTCCCAAAATTAGAACTTCAATTGACAATTGTTGTTTTGTTCCAGTTTGCATTGATCCATATAATGTACCATTTAGTATTTACATATCGACTATCGAGTATAAATGTTTACGAATACATAAGTTAATTATTAAGCATCCGTTAATAGCGTGCGTGTGAAATGAACATTTTAATATCCATACAAGGATTTGTTATTTTATTATATATTCTACCACCTCAAACTCAAATTATAGGCATATAGCAAGTAGTGTAGTTTAGAATAATGTGTGTTTACTTTGATGCACAGTTAAAATAATCAGTAAAATTACTTTATTTTGATACACTAATGTCTATATTGATCTTATTATATTTCACAAGTACTAGTACCCAAAACTACAGCTTTGAGATATGTTGGCACAGTGCGACACCACAAATTATTATTGTAATATTGTCTCCCCACACGTCGCGTTTAAAGAAAATGAAAGCTTGTTGCTCGTTTAACGCCGGATAAACCAAGTGTCAAATACGGCAAATGCCGTGGGCCTCGCGCTTTACTGTGCTACGCCCATTTTTACGAGAACACGGCCATTTTCTATTGGGACACACCCATTCTAGGTGCCTCGCGAATTTAGGGACCTCGCGCATTTAGGGCCCCTAGGCTTGGCAGTTCGCCCTAGCACGGCCCCGGGAAAATATGCAATACTCGTGTTCATATAATCTTTAGTTGCGTTGAGCTGTTATACAGTATTATGATCCTGTTTATACCCACCAAATGCGCCAGGCAGGCCAATTATCTCGTTTATAATTAATGCAAATAAATTGAAATATTGAAAAAAATTATTTAACACTTTTGTGTGTCTTTAAATTCAATGGTTTTCATAAAAAGAAGAAAGGGGGGGCCTCGCGCAATGTTAATCCGGCCCTGGTCACTTGTCGGTAGTTCTTGCGGTTTTGATGCCAATTGACAAAGATCAAAAGAGAGCACTGATGACTCCCCCCGTCGGAGAAATACTGGCGCAGTCCAAACCAGCTCAGTGAAATATGGGGCTCCAGGGCCAATTATACCCTTGGGGCCCCGGTGAACCACAATTACACCTCTCCGTCGACAAACTTTTTATCGCCTTGCAAATTTGTATTTACCTGTCTTCCTTGACCTGGAGTCGCGGAGAAAATTGCTCCTTTTGCCGCCTCCCTGCATGGGCGGCCCTGGCGCCGCCCTTGTCTTATCATAACTATCTACCCTAATTCAAGCTGATTGGCGCGGCTCGATGAATTAATTGCCGCTTTCAAACAGAGGTTTATTATTTTAAACCTCTAGAACCAGAGTACCTTTTGTCACTCTGAGGCCAGCGAAATAACCTCTTCCGCAACATGCACGTACGCGTCTACTATCGTCAAGAAACAATCAATACGTATAATCGTTGTGGTCTGTGGGATTTTAATTCAATAGTGTAAACCTTGCAGTTTTAGGGAAGCCTCACATATCGATTTTTTCCACAAGAAACGTCTATGTTCGTTTTGGGGGTGGGGGAGGGGGGTTTACAGCTGTGACGTTTCTCTGTAAATATCATGGAAAAGTTCGATAGTTTTTTCGAATACCTTAACATTTCGGAATCAACTTTGCAGAGTATAAAAAAAAACCCAACTTGAAAGGAAACGACTATTCAAATATAAGGGCTGGTAAACTAAAAATAAAAACTCCTTATATGGATAAACATTATAAACGTTCATTTCACATGTACACGCACGCTAACAGCTGCTTAATAATTAACTTTCGTATTTGTAAACATCAGTCGATAAATAAAATGGTACATTAATATGGACAAAATGGATCAAAACCTCTGAAAACAGCAGTTGTAGTTCCAATTCTTTTGGGGAATTTAGTAGCAAATATAATCCTTAAATAGCTCATCGATTTGTATATGTTAGCGCTAAAGTCAAACGGCCGGGTCGTAGATCATGTTGAATAATGATCTGAAGTTATCATGCAACCGTCAACAATGTCTCAAAATACTGGATGTTTGATTTTTTTTTACAAATATACCGGGATTTCTGGACCACTTTTAAACTTAGCAAAGCGAAAAGTCCCCATTCAAGAATATGTTTTTTCTCAAAAGGTAAAATACTTAGAATACTTCATTAAATTGTTTACTTCGACGGTGTATAAATTAACAGCGTTTGACTTGTAAGACGTCAAAAACGGAAGATTTCAACGCGCTGTCGTTTATCGCGTATTTATTTGCCAAAAGAAGTATTTACGTAAATTGAAAGCCTGTTTATTAAAGAGCCAACTAGTTGAAGCATGATCGATTTGGAGCTTTATCGCATGGTGAAAATCGATTTTGTTAAGAGGGCATCGTAAATGAAGTAAGATAGTGTGCTCCAAAACTACGATTATTTCTATTCCTAAAAGTAACTCAGATTTCCTGTAAGTCATGTACACAGTCCTTTGAATAACCGAAAACAAGATTTTTAGGGTTTTAGGTCGAGTAGAAACGGTTGTCGTTTGATTTTTGTGGACATCCTCTCTTAAGAACATGAGTGATGAACTCGAAGACTTTTCCTTTAACAAGCCGGATGTTACAGCCAGCAGCTGGCTGACTCATTTTGAATCTCTGCACACAAAACACACAATATATAGGCCCTGAACAGATTAATATCTTACAAATGCTTGAAACTCTTGAAATGGAACCCACAAATAATTTACTCGATGTACCTATTTCAGCATACGAAATTATCAACGCTGCGAGGAAATTAAAAAACTGCAAATCCGCGTACTCTGTTAAAATAAGAAACGAAATGCTCAAATGCAGTACAAACATACTGTTACAAGGATACAAAAAACTTTTTAACCTCATACTAGAAACTGGTAGCTTCCCAGATCAATGGTGTGAAGGTCTGATTACGCCAATCTTTAAGTCTGGTGATAAAACTAACCCCAACAACTACAGAGGAATTTGTGTGACAAGCTGTTTGAGCAAATTCTTCTGTATTATCCCTGATGACCGCCTAAGCAATTTTAGTTACCAACAAAGCTTTATAATACATCCATCGCAAATTGGATTTCAGTCTGGCCACCGAACTGCAGACCATATCTTTACTTTGAAAACACTATTTTTTTATTCGTGGATTTTAAAGAAGCCTTTGACTCTATTTGGCACGAAGGTGTTTTTTTGAAATTACTTGAAAATAAAATTGATGGTCAGTTTTGTATACTAAGCCCCCTTTTTTTCAATATTTATATTAATGAAATAACGACCTTATTTAAAAACACCAATTCGGCCCCATTTACACTGCCTAACGGAACAGAACTGAGCTGTCTTCTTTACGCAGATGATCTAATTATACTATCTAAATCAAAATTCGGCCTCCAGAAGTGTCTCGATAAACTCCATAGCTGGAGTAAGAAGTGCATGACTATTGGAGGTAATTGGTAAACCCAAATTATGATTTTTAAAAAAAGGAAAACAGAAAAAGCAAAACCAATTTTCACACTAGGAAATGAAAAGATATCCGTTGTACAGGAATACTGTTACTTAGGCATAAAGCTTAATCACAATGGTAACTTTGCTTTGGCTATATATCAAACAGCTTAGTGAAAAGCCCTACATGCGCTCTATAGCATCAGAAGACGGCTTAACCTACACCAACTTAACCACAAATTTGCTATTAAAATTTTTAACAGCATAATAAGCCCCATTCTTCTGTACAATGCAGAAGTTTGGGGTGTATATATCAAAAACGATTTTAACAATTGGGATAAACTGCCGATTGAAAAAGTACACCTAAAATTCTGTAAGCTCTACTTGGGCGTTGACAGAAAGACGAGTAATATTGCCTCAAGAAGCGAACTTGGAGAATATCCATTAATTATCAACATATTCAAAAGAATCTTCAAGTACGTCACTAATCTTAACTTACTTCCTGAAACAACTATTTCAAAACAAGCTTTCCTCATATCAAAAGATTTATTTATTAAAAAGAGCAATTCTTGCTATGGGAAAGCAATGGATATAATGAAAACCTTAAATTGTAATAGAGCAATTCCCGACCTAGATTCACTCACAACCAATCTAGTTGAATCATGCTTTAAAGATACTAAAGAAAACTACAAGAGATTCTGGAGACATAAACTTGAAAACTCTTCCAAACTTACCTTCTACACAAGCATAAAGGAAGACTATGAGCTTGAAACTTATTTGACTGCCATAACTAATTCAAACCAAAGAAAACGTTTAATACAGCTCCGACTCAGTAAGCATAAACTAATGATTGAACTCGGTAGATACGAAAATATTCCGCGAGAAGACCGAATATGCAAGGTCTGCCAGGTAGGAGAAATTGAAACGGAACATCACTTCTTAACATCCTGTGAAGCCTATAGTAGTCTTCGATAAAACTTTTTAAATGACTTGGAAAGTGATCCCACCAATGAAACAGATTTAAACGAACACAGTTTATCAGTTGAGATAATGAAATCAACTGATAAAGAAACCGCGTGATAAAATTATAGAAATTTATCTCTTTATGTTTTAAGAAGAGATCTAAACGCCTTGAAGCTCGGAATGCTGACAGTCAATAGGCTATCTAACTAACTCCCAAACTTCTTCAATTACATATATACTGTAAATAGAGTATTCATTTGTAAACTAGGTTTGTCGTATTACCACAAAAGTACAAAACATTTTGCATTTGTAAATATTATAATTAACTTATAAGCTTTAGCAATACTTATATGTAAAGTCATGCTAATAAAGCCATTTGTTACTGTTACTGTCATCTATTAAATAAACTATACCAAATCTGTAGCTTTCAGATTATCATGTTCACATACCGTAAAAACAATTGATTTCAAAATAAATCGAGCAGAACACGAATATATGAATATACATCCCCCCCCCCCCCAATTATTGTGTAGATACGGCCCTGCTCCCTGCAGTGGGAGACACAATTATTTACAACTACTTCTCTCAGTCATAAAACAGCCCCGTTTCTTATATACTATAGATCTAGTATAACACCTCAGTACATGCCACAGATGCTCTTGATTACATTTCTAAAGAATAGTCATTATACATTAATTACATTTCCAAAGAATAGTCATTACATGCCACAGATGCACTCGACTACATTTCTAAAAAATAGTTTTGCATGTCACAGATGTACTTGACTACATTTCTATAAGGAACAGTTATTTTACATATTTTCTCTTAAAACCTTTATATCGGCGCCAATAGATCTCTTTAAATGACGTTAAATTCAATAATATTTAACCTTTAAGTCAATAATTTCGCACTGTCTTCTAGTTCAACAATGTACTGATTGTGCCGAGCGTAAACTCAACAGCACAATTTTTTGGGAAGATATTCACGGTTGCCGGGGCTATCCATACCAAAAATGGAAGACATCTGTAATGCCATAGATTTCAGCACCAAGTTGCTGAGCTGAACACGAAAACCAGAAAGGGAAAAAGGCTGGAACGTGTTTTCCATCCCATGCTGCAGCAACGCTTCTGGAGGTTAAAAGCAAATTGTTTCTTTCTTTATTGTCTTGTAAACTATTGACTTCCGTCATTTCACTGCAATGTTGCATTTCATAACCGAGCAATACCAAACCTGCAAGAAAACAAAAAACATGAAGCCAACAGCGAGTGGTAGGGAAACTGGCTAGATAACTTCCACACGTATTATACCACCCTTAAATACTCTACTTCTGTCCCACCTCACACCGGGGCCTCACGTGATGCTCACGTGTCGCCAAAATATTAATTTTTGTCTATTCATGAATAACATTCATTCGCCAGAAATGGAATATTTTCGATTTACGGGCAATGTACAAGCAATTCTTGTCTGTACGCGTACAATAATATTATGCATAAAATTAATATTCACAGACAAACCCCAACCATAACAAAAATAACTAAGCATTAAATCTTGATTAAATTCTTACTAGAAAATACATGCATGCAGAAACCCTCGCCTTGCTGACAAAACCATTGTATTTTCCGAACATGAAGTATCTAAAGTTGTTGTCATGGTAACACGATAATTTTTTAAGAATATTCTTACAAATGAAAAATCGCCTAAAAATATCACTTTTAATTACAAAATTATCAATTTCCCAACATATATATGTTAGGTATGTTATTATACGTAATATAAGCTTCAATTTAAGGTAAAATTCAACCACAAAAGCTTCGCAAAACGTTTTAAAATGTTCTTTATAAAACTATTAAAACTGCCTTTAATTATTAAAATGGCTTTATCGATAAACTTTGAGTTTGCAATAAAATGATTTCAAATTCTCGCATGCAAATAACTTTGCTTTCTTTTTTAGTTAAAAAATTCAATATAGACCTAATAAAAAAGGGAATCAATATTATTAATACACTGAAATTATATGCTGTCTTGTTTAGTTGTTTCATATACGCAAAGCCAAAGCAGGGTTCGTGCTGGTCTTGTAAAGTTAAATACAAGGAGTAATTAATTAAGGAGTTCCTAAGTACTAAAATACTACTTTTCAAGGAGTGTTTGAGATGTTTTCTTTCAAGGAAAATATACAAAATGGCGGGAATATCGAACCCAGATCAAGGGGAGGTCGCCAAAATAATTTTTCAGGAAAAAATTTTTCGGTACTAGTCGGGCACAATCACGAAAAGTCGGGCAATTAACTTTCCGCCCCCCTAAATTTTTCCTTCCGGTACGCCCATGAGGGGACGTGGTAATTCAATCATGTGAAATCGGGGACACATGAGAAAACCAGTTGAAAACCGTTGACCTATGGCAACTAACAAAAGTTAACACTATGGTTTCACTTACTATTTAGCAAAACATTTTAAGAATTCAAGGAGTATTTAAGGAGTTTTTTTAAAACTGCAAATTTTAAGAGCTTTTCAAGCGCCCTTGAAAAGTCCAAACTTATTCAAGTAGTATTTAAGGACTTTAAGGAGTAGCACGAACCCTGCAAAGGGCCAAAGCGGGCGCCGGGTTTTAAAGCAATTATAAAATCAATATTTAAAACAAACTTACCTTCGTTGACGTCGGCTCCCTTCTTTTAGCCGATTCTTTCGCCCTTTCTTTCTTGAAATTTACAAAATCTTGCAAAAATGCGAGCAAAAATTGCAAGAAATTTATCAATCATCAAATCAAGAAATGTTTGCTATTTCGCTGTAATCATACAGTCGACAGTCGTTATAATGCAAACAGGGACGCCGGAACGATAATAGGGCAAAGGGGGGCGGACGCACACCAAGGGCACCTTTACTGAAAATTTTTTTTTCACTGCAAAATTTTTTGGCGACCCCCCCCCGTCGCCAAAAAAATTTCGGTCAGTGTACCATTTTAGGGGTCAAAAATTTTTTCCGGACATACAAAAATTTTCCGTGAAACAAAAAATTTTTCCGGATATCTTAAATTTTCGCCATTTCTTCAAAATATTTTTCTAAATTCCAAAAATTTCCCAAAATTTTTAGAAATATAAACTATAAATTACCTGAATCTCATCATTTTCCTACAAAAAGCATCGTTGGAAATGTGATTTATCACGTATTATTTTACAACTAAAAGGGCACTTCTGCCCCCCCTAGCAAAAGGCAGGGGGGGCAGCCGCCCCCCCTGCCCCCCAGTTCCGGCGTCCCTGAATGCAAACTTTAAATTGGACCAATCAGTGTCCGCTATTCATGACAGTCCGCCATATTTTTTAGATCAGTGAGGATGAACACCCACCGAACCACCGAACCACTCACGGTAACCCACGCCCGCGCTCATTGATGAACTTTAGACTTGGCTAATGCTTTCGTTTCCCCGGGTGTAGATACCCGGGGGGAATTAGTACCCTCGCACGGCGCTTCGCGCCGTCGGCTCGGGGATAAATGAGTCAATTTTTATCGGCATGCAATATTTATTTGTAGCATGTTGACATTACACATATGCACAATGATAATTTGTAGGCGCATATCGAAAATTGTTAAATATCTCAAGAACGAAGCAAGCTAAGCATATAGTTTGGCATATAGTATCTTATTTGGTCATTTTGCTACCCAATCATAAAAAAATGGTGTTCAATTTTGTTGCATAAATACTTTAATAATTAAGCCAATAAGAGTAACCTAAGTTAAGCTAAGCTAGAGCCAGGACTATAGGGGTGCAATGTTAGCAATGCTTTTGAATCATTGTTCTTGGCGGAATTCCGGCGCGATTTTCAAGCTGTTATTTCGAGCTTGTTATTTCTCCAGATGATGACTGTGGGTGAAGTTGAAACCCAGTAAATACAGAGAATTAAAATGTAATTAGCTGAAGCCTTCCATAGAAGATTTTTCATTTAGCCCTATGCCCTCTATCATTCATCATGTTTATGATCCGCGGCACTGCGAAACTTTGACGGAATAAGTAGACAGATTGAATTACGCGTTCCTGTTTCAGCGCGATAAATCACACAACAATACACAAATGTTGTTAAACTATCCGAAGATTTCCAGATAAAAATTGCTCATTTCACTATATATAATATCATGACGTTTGCAACACTTCTCAGCGCCGTTCTTATATTTTGTTTATTAAGTGACGTCTTAGGTAAGTTAAAATACGGTTTAATTAAACTTCGCTATACATCTTTTTAATACAGTATAGTACATATACTGTATATTCAGTTATAGCAATTAGACACGAATATTGATACAAAATGCGATTTTGCGCAAAAGTAAATTCTTAATACATATAGATCTCAAGAATATACATATACTTCACTACTTATCCAGTATTAATTATGCATGTGGCCAAAGTAATGCAAGACGTCCACTTGCGAAAACTCACGGACATTACTGCATGACTACCTTACTAATATGCATACTTACACTGTTTGACATTGAAATATGAGTTCAAGTGTAAACAGCATTAAATTTGTAGTAGGCGACTTGTTGTAAATCGCAAATTTTGAGAAGGTTGGTCGGCACTTAGGCCTACACCTTGCCGAAATCGTTGGTTGTGAAACAGACTCGCGCGAAGTATTATATTTACTGCAATATTGGCTGCTTTCCTATTTTTGTACAAAGGTTGGTTTATAACTATATTTCCGAGTGTCTATATTTATCATCACGTAAAAAATATAGCACTGGGAATATACTAAAATGCAAGAGGTATATAGCTACATCAAACGACGCCAATCGAGGGACTTTGTTTTGCGAGTACCGATTTCAAAAAATTGCAAATTATACCTGCCTTATTCTCAAATTTTACCATTTACAACACACCTTAAACAATAGTCAATACGCCATTTTGGAGTTCACGACGCCATCTTGCCGAGTGGGGAAACACATTAGAGATCTTGCTAGATCTTGCTTTGCGTAATACGTCAAACGGCAACCGCCTGCAGGCAAAGAAGATTTTTACCGTATCAGGCAATAAAGATAATAAAATGTAAATGGTAAATGATCTTGCTGTTTTGAAACTGCAATGCATGATTATTCTTTCGACACAAGAGTTTAATTAAACAAATTAGACAAAATCCAACGTGAACACGGCTTAAATTAATAAGTATAGTTAGGGCTTGCTTTTAGGTTTAATTTTTTTTGGTGTTAAGTTTGTTATTACTGCTGTTGTTATGGTTGTTCTTCGTTGTAGTTGTTACTGTTAATTGTTGCTGTTTTTGTTGTTGTATTTTTGCCGTTGTTGTTGTTGCTGTTCTTGTTGTTGTATTGTTGCCATT
This sequence comes from Paramuricea clavata, assembly GCA_902702795.2. Taxonomy (NCBI): domain Eukaryota; kingdom Metazoa; phylum Cnidaria; class Anthozoa; order Malacalcyonacea; family Plexauridae; genus Paramuricea; species Paramuricea clavata. Next base: position 24,212 of record CACRXK020003754.1, on the reverse strand, counting down.
GTTGTTACAGTGAATTCTTGTTGTTGATGTCGCTGTTGCTGTCCTTTGTCTCATTGTCTTTGAATCTGGACCAGATCATCTGATTCTAAAATATTTACAATTTTAGCTTTATGCCCGTCCTTACCACAACCATCTAACAGTGATATATCAAGCAGAAGTCGAACAGATGGTTCTTATGTTCATTTTCGCTGCTTTTCTGGTCATCAACTGGTTGGTTCATCTACACTAGTGTGCAATGATGGTCGATGGTCAGACCAAATACCTAAATGCCTAGGTACGTTTTCAAGTGATACGAAAATTAGCATAAGGCCTCGGTCAAACAAGGATGAGAGTTGCACGAGAACTAGCTAACCTTCCAACAATAGTTACATCAGAGTTATCTGAATTTTAGGGCTGCATAAGTCAAACGCGGGCAAAAGACAACTCTCATAAACCTGCAAAAGCGTTCAGTCTTTCTTGATGGCGTATATAAAAAAGGTGTTGGCCAAACTGCAGAATATTAGTTAAAGGTATTTTCGTAACTGGGGCGAGCAACATGCGAGCTTGAGAAACACCAAGTCCTCCACCAGTCCAGCCCCCTCTACCAAATACCTTATCCATTAGACTAGAGATACAATATCTGTGTCTAATAAAGGTATATTTTGGATTTATTTACATAGGGAAGTTTTAATAATGTTCTTTTTGATTCTAAAGCCATATGCAATCCAATTCGAAGCATTGCCAATGGATGGGTTTACGGAAGGGGTGATTTAGAAGGAGATATGCTGAGAATTCGTTGCAGAACTGATTATATTTTGGACGGGGAGCGGCTTATCAAATGTACTGGGAATAGACGGTGGAATGCAACGAAGCCAACATGTAGAGGTTTGTATAGAGACCAGTACATGGGATGGTGGAAGGGATCCGGATGTTTTAGGAAAGGGGCGATAATCAGGATCCCGGCATGCATCTACTTGTATTGTAGACCATTTCAAATACCCATCTTGTATCGATCGCTCCAACGAGGCACCAGATAAAACTAAGTTCGGCATATGAGGGGGGAGGGGGGGGGGCAGAGAGAGCAGTTTATTATATTTATTATCATAACATGACCAGTTGTAGCTAGCTAAATTCTTAGTTGTATAAATGCATGAAGTTAGTTGTTAGTTATTTGCTGTTTGATGTTAACGTATTGTTCTTGGGTTCGCATGGGCAGTGATTGGCTAATCGCTGTTGCGAATACCCTGCCATAGTCTATTTAGTTCGTTAAATGTGTAATTACTACATTGTAATAACTGTTGGTTAAGACTACTGGTGAAGTGTTAATAAATTAAAAATTAAATTAATTGGCGTTTGAAACGAGCCACCGTGGAAGATCGCCAAAACTACTCCCAATCTGGTTAAACATATCCTTTCTGTCTGTAGCACCATGTGCAACGCTGGGGGCACCTGCTCATGGGAGAATTACACAAGAAGGTTTTAGACATAACGAAGATATCAAATTTGAATGTGATCCAGATTACTTCTTGCAAGGAAGAAACGTCGTAACATGTTCAGACGGAACGTGGAATGATGTTCCTCCAACCTGTTTAGGTAAGTATAGGAACGATCGGAAATTGGTTCCGGTTTTTTATCTGTTTGTTATTATATAGAGTTGTAATCAGAGGGACCACCTGAAAACCCCTCCCAGCACTCTTTGTACGTAATAGACTGCTTTGGCAAACACAACGCTACGTGAAAATGGCGTGCCATTTAGAATTTTACTTGCGGTTTAATCTAGGACGTTGTTGACGTTGTGCTTAGGACGGCAGTCAGGGTGTTTTCACGTCCTCTCTAGAACGTCACTATTTTAAGCTTGTTTTGGAAAAAAATATGAGAGTATGCACAACAAAAACCATCCTGTTTTGTTCCCCATATTTTCTTCAATATTTGTAGCTAAATATTGCTTTGATTGATAAGTTTGTGCCCTTTGTTTCTCGCTGAGTTTTGGACTCGTCGATTTTTGGCAACTACTTTCATAGGTAGCTCAGCAAATATAAATATTCACTTAAAAATGCATTAAACGCTTAAAAATACGTATAAAGTTGGTCTAACTTTGCTATCAAGCGATTTATTTTGTAGCTCATTATATATACAGATTCCGATGTTTCCGTCATTGTATTTTCATAAGGCCGACCGCCGGCAACTCTTTCACAAAGTACATTTACACACACTACTACGTTCAAAAACCAACAAAAACGTTAAGTCCATGATACACGGTGCAATGTTTCTTGCAACCTGCAATGCAATGGCTTGCGTTGCAAATTGCAAAGCAGATTGAATCGTTTAACACCCCTAGTTTGCAACTTGCAATGCAATAAAAATTGCATTGCAAGTTGCATGGAAAGTTGGACCGGCTTCTACTTTTTGCAATGCTGCGAGACAAGTTGCAGCGTCTAACACCCCCATCTGCAACTTGTCTCGCAATACTTAGGAAATTAGCCAATCAGACAGCTGCATAGCCTGCGATTAGGATGAATTTTTGGCAATTCAAAATGGCGGACTTATTGTTGAGCTTCGATCAAACCATGAACGAAGAAGAAAGAATGAAAATGAACCGGCAAATGACCAGATAAAGACAACAAAATTAACAAATTTTGACAAAATTGCCATTTTGGAGGCAGTGAAAAATTGTCCATTGTCTATGGAAGAGCGGTGAAAGTTGGGCAAAGAAAGACAAACAAGAATTCATGCTGGCGCGGGATTGCAAGTCGCAAAAGAAGTTGCACTCTTGTCTGACATGTCACGGCAACTTGCAATATTTATTTTTTAAATATTGCCGGCATTGCAAGTTGCAAGAAAAATTGCACCGTGTAACACGGCCTTTACTTTCTGCAAAAAACTAGATACAAAACACCTTGGATATTTTTTTCGAACTTTATTCAAACTTTTTAGGGTTGAAAAAAGTTTAGAAGTATATATTTAAATTTCATGGATAAAAAGATAAAAAGTGGGTTTTTATCAAAACTGTTTTTGTGATTGGCGGCATGAATTTCCAGGAAAGTATGCTTATATAATACACGATTTCCTGGAGGTCTGATTAGTTTAGAATCAAATTATGAAGGAACCAATTAGAAGTATAATGGCTTTCCCCAAGCCTATGCCTTTTGTAGCCCTAAACGTAATGTCTAATATTTAACTTTTTCATGTGTTTTGGTATGAAAACACAAAGAATACAAAATCACGCTAAATATCATTCATAACCCTAAAAAAATACGAACGTGCAGTACGTTGTCATCAAGACGTTCAATACTTTTGGTTCTTGTTTGTTTATCATACTCAGCAGGCCACCCCAGTCCCCCGCTGCGTATATTAAATTTGTTCTATTTTTTTGATTAAACCTCATGCCTTAATTCCGAGCTCTTTGCAAACGGTTTAGTGCTGAACCATTCCGTAGTGATTATATTGCGAGATGGTTAGAGACATAACGAGGACGAAACATTTGGATGTTGTTTATGCGGTTGTAATTGTTTATGTTGTCATTGTGGTTGTCTTTGTCATTGGTTTTGTTGTTGTTTTTGTTGTTGCTGTGGTGTCGTTGCTATGGGTCTCACCATATTCTTGGTACAACGTCTTCAGTCTCTTATCCGCAAATCTCGTATTTGCCATTCTTAGCTTCATGTCCGTCTTTACCACGACTATCGGACGTTTATAAATGGGGTAGAAGTCCAATCGAGTGTTTATGTTGTGATTGTTGATTTCATTGTTGGGAGTTCTAATCTTCTTATTGTTGTTGTTGTTGTTGTTATTGTTGTTATCGGTGTTTTTATTGTTGTTGCTGTTATTGTTTTTGTTTCTATTGTTTTCTTTTGCTGTTCTTGTCATGTTGTTGCGTTACTTTAATAATGTTGCTGTTTTTCTGTTACTTTTGAGTTTTTTTCCTTTTTGCTGGTGTTGTTTTGTTCTGTCTTGCTTTTATCGTTGTTGTTTTTCTCCTTTTGTCTTTAATTTGTTGTCGTTGTCGTTGTCGTTGTCGTTGTCGTTGTCGTTGTCGTTGTCGTTGTCGTTGTTGTTGTCGTTGTTGTTGGCACATTTCCAATCTATATCTGCATGTCTTTTATCTGCACGTATGTTTTAAACTACTGTATTTGCCATTTTTAGCTTCATGTTCGTCCTTACCTCGACCAACCAACGGTTATAAATGGGGTAGAAGTCGAACACATGGTTCTTACGTTCGATATTTCTGCTCTTCTGGTCATAAACTGGTCGGTTCAACTAAAGTGGTGTGCAATGATGGTAGATGGTCAGACAAAATTCCTGAATGCTTGGGTACGTTGTCAATTACTACTGTATTTGCCATTTTTAGCTTCATGTCCGTCCTTGCCTCGACCAACCAACGGTTATAAATGGGGTAGAAGTCGAACACATGGTTCTTACGTGTGATAACTGGTACGAAAATATGGATAATGGCAAGCTAACAGGGGTAGCTTTCTTGATATCAGAAAAGCGTTCGATTCAATAGATCCTGTTATACTACATGAAAAGCTAGCTTTCTACGGCGTTTCTCAACTTGAACTTGCATGGTTTCAATCCTACCTCTCAAATCGGCAACAACAGTGCTAAGTAAATGACTGCCTCTCTAACAAAGGTAAAATCATTTGCGGGGTTCCACAAGGTGCCATACTTGGCCCATTGTTGTTCCTAATTTAATTATATCAACGATTTACCCAACTGTCTAAAGAAACAACACCCTGTCTATATGCAGATGATACCCAAATTTTCGCTTCTTCGTACGACTCTGGCAAGCTGGCTAATAATATTAACTCTGATTTAGAAAATGTCACAGATTGGTTAAATGTAAATAAATTCCAATCCCATCCTTCTAAAGCTAAGCTTATTGTCATAGAATCTAAACAAAACCTAACCAACAAAGTTGGTGACTTGTACAACAGCATTATCATGAACAATAACGTAATTTTATCTGTTGTCTCGAATAAATGTTTGGGAGTTGACCTTGACGACAGGTTGACTTTTGATATCAATATTGAAGAAATAAGCAAGAAGATGTGTTCAGGCATAGAAGCATTGAGGAGAATTAAACAATTCGTTCCGCAGAGTCCTCTTGTTACATTATACAAATCATTAATTCAGCCAGATTTTGATTATTGCTCTCCTCTGTGGGATACATGCGATAAAATATCAAATGATAAATTGCAAATACAAAATCGTGCAGCTAGAGTTATCACTGGAGCAAGATATGATGATAGGATTAGATCAAGTGATCTTTTGGAAGGTTTAGGATGGGATAATCTACATGTTAGGCGGGCTATGTTGAAGAGTATCCTAATGTATAAAATCCTTAATGAAAATTGTTTGCCATGTTTAAGAGAAAGCCTCGTAAGACTTAGAGAACTTAATAGAGGCCATAATTTACGAAATCAGGAAACGGGTCTAGCACTTCCAAAACCAAAAACTAATTTTTTGAAGGGAAGCTTTAAGGCCCTGTCATACTATTGCGTATGAGAGACGTATGAGAAGCGTATGAAAATTAATGAAATAATTTTCATAAGCACAAAAATCCTTTGAAATGCCAGCGTATGAGTACCGTACATCTGGCGTACCTCTAACGTATTTAGTGTGTGCCTAGAGTATGCTTATCGTATAAAGCATACGTCCGAATAGGTCCGATACGCACAAAAATTTTTGAACATGCTTAAAAAAAAATTTTCTGCCTCGCCGTATGCCAGCGTATGCCACCGTACGCGACCGTGCTTGAAACGTATACAACCTATGCCTAACGTACCCCTAGCGTATGTCAGCGTATACCGGCGTATGAGTGATATTTTTCATACGCTGGCATACGCTAGTACGATACGCAATAGTGTGACAGGGCCTTTAAATATAGTGCATCAATGCTGTGGAATAATCTTCCATTAGATGCACAAAGAGCGACTTCGCTCAGTCAATTTAAGGTGACTCCCTACAGTTATAGTCCAGTTTAAAACTTTTATATAGCTCAGACGTCATCCTCGCGACTCGCGCGTGGAATCGTCGTGGCCCGGTAAAAATCTTGAAAAAAGCCGCGGGAAGTTGTTTTTGTATTTTTATCTACAAAGAAAACGCCAGTTTTTTACTATAATCCTAAACTTTTCAACATTCGAACAGTACGTATATTGTTAGCTAGTTTTTTACCTACCTTCAGTGTGTTTTTTATATATTTAATACGTTCGGAACTGTATTTCATAATGCTCACAATGTTCAACAACAGTGTCACGGACTGAAAAGATATTTTATACTGTCTTCAAGACGCTTCTAAACTGTCACTGAAACTTACGTAATTCTTGTCATTCAATTTAGTTCACATGTACTTTTTTATCTGCTGAATCCAATAAAACTATAATGCAGACAGTTACGAGTTGTTTTATACGAAAAGTCAAACTCTACTTGAATGTTTTGAAAAGTTTTCACATCGATTTTCACAACAAAGCTAAATTTAAGAAACGTTGGATTAAGTCAGTGCGTTATTGTGTTCTCAATTTTTCGTATTTTGAACATATATATCTTTTATTTTCATTTCAAATAAGTAAAAAATATCTGTGTGATACATATAAACCAAAAACTCAAAGTGAAAATTGCATGCTAAAAAAGCCGACTATAAACCGTATACGTTTCGTGTTCCTCACGCATTATCTTGATTTACACGCAACATGTCGAATCGATATTTTGTCACGTCAACAGCTTCAACTAGATTTAGGACTATTTTTCTCGCGTTTCCTTCGGTGAAAATTTTTTAAACTTTGCACGTTTGCTAAGCATGACAATTCGCCAAACATATCAAAATTTCAAGAAATTCTATAAGACATATTTTTTGTAGTCGTTATTCATGAATATCTCAAAACCTGCCTTATAAACATCCCTTCAAATTTTAATATGTCATTCCTCTTTCAACCATAAACCTTAAAAAAAAAATCAGAAAAATTGACCGAAGGAAAAAAAGATATTGCCGTTTAATTGTAAAATTAGACAATAAAAGTGGAAAAGATGAAATGTCATGGTTGCCATGGCAACACTAACACTGTTCCTATTTGTCCATATATCGACAGCAGAAGACTTCTGAACTTTCCTGGAAATGATTATTTTGCCCTGTCTTAAGTGTGTTCAATATAAATTTGGTTGAAAACGAAGGTTACCTAAAAAACTTAAAATTTTAGAAAACTGTAGGGAGCCACCTTAAGCGTAGTATTGCGGAACTGTCCTTTTAGAACCATATTGACTTAATTATAGTCATATAGTATAACTCTCTTTACCTACTTTTCTTGACTTTATTTTTCTTTGTTGTTGGAAGGAGGGGGGGGGGGAGGTTGGGGGTTTATATAATTTCTATATACTTTGCTGTTTTATATATCACGCCCCTCCTGTAAATCAGCTTTCAGTTGTGCGAGGCTAGCGTGTTCGTTTCATTTGAAATAAAATTGATTGATGATGATGATGATGAATTCTTGAGAGAATTATCATAAGTCAAACCGGGACCATTTCGTTTCGGTCATAGTATTATTTATATAGTTGTTTCAATGAGACCGGGACGAAAATAACTCAGACCGGTCTCAAGTCATTGACTTGAGACCGCCATGAATTCAGACTGCATGCATGGAATGAATGTACACACAAATACATTTTAGACCGGTCTCGACTGTAACCTTGACATTGGAACAACACATGCTGACAAAAGCCATCTAAAAAAAAATTGCCTGGTAAGGTTTGACTTCGTCCCAGTCTCGTCTAAACGGGGCCTAAGGGAGTTTCATGGGAGCTAGTGAGAGTTTTTCCACTCTTGTACCTTAGTCGAGCGAGAATAATAGTTGCATCTGAGTTCATTGAAAATTACCGTGCCACCCGTCAAGCGGGAAAAACTCAGCTCGAAGTTGATGAGAGTTGATGAGCGTGCAAGAGAGTCGATGAGATTTAGTATTCAAACGCGGATAACCCTCATTAATTTAACTTTCGTACTCGTTTAAAGGTGGCTTTATGCCATTGCTAATTAAACATCTAACAAATTAACACGTCGTCGCGGTTTTTAAGCATATAGCCCTCCTCTTCATATACCCTTACTCTTGACTTATAGATATTATAATTTATAAAAATTGAGAGCAAGGCTATAATAATCTTTGTTTGGAGAGCTTCAAATTTCCAGGGGAATGCTTACTGGGAATTTTCAAATTTTGGTTTATAGTTATCAAAGCGAACGTTTACGCTGATTAAAAGCTTGGATCCTTTAGGAGAATGTTTTAATTTTCGCATTTCTTTTTTTTGAAAGTTCAGTCTGTGTTGATGGCGTATATCAAAAAGTTGTTGGTCAACATGCATAATACAAATCGATGTCTCTGTTATTCTTAGCTTATTCGCTTAAAAAGCCCTTTTAGACAGGTAGATTTTAATAATATCCTTTTTAATTCTAAAGCCATATGCTATCCAATTCGAAGCATTAACAATGGATGGATTTACGGAAGGGGTTATTTGGAAGGAGATATGCTAAGATTCCGTTGCAAAAATGACTATATTTTCGATGGGGAGCAGCTCATCAAATGTACCGGGAATAGACGGTGGAATGCAACGAAACCAACGTGCAGAGGTTTGTATAAGGACCAGTACATCAGATAATGGAAGCAAGATCGTAACTACTGGGGGTGTGGGGGGTGTAACACCCCAAAGAAAAGTCAATGAAGGGAGCCCAATTTCCCCAGAGGCGCCCCGGAATGCTGGAATTGCGGAACGTGTTCAATATTAAGGAATATTGTTAAAATTGCGATCTAAAAAGCTCTGAAAAACATATTTTAACCCCTCCCCCCCACCCCCATTATGCCAAAAATATGATTGGAAAACTTTTTTGGGACGTCTTATTTTCGTACGAAAACGTCGCCTCCTCCCCCATTGGGCCCCGGGAAGGAAGAGGGTCCAAACTTTTGAGTTTACCCCCACCCCAACCAGACATCGCTAGTTACGTCCCTGAGTGGAAGGAGATGTTTTTGGGAAGGGCCGATAATCAGGATCCCGTCTTGCTCTCTCTACTTCTATCGCAGGCCAATTTCAAATGGACTTCTTGTATCGATCGTTCCAACAAGTCACGTGATAAAATTAAGTTCAGCATATGAGGCGGCAGTAGATTTGCGTTTAAAATGGTCACAATGGGAGATCGCCAAGCTATTCAAGCATTGCTATTTATTTGGCCTGCCGCAGGCATAACTATTGAAGGGTTTCTTTTTTGTCCATAGCACCATGTGCAAAGCTGGGCGCACCAGCTTATGGGAGAATCACACTAGAAGGTTTTAGACATAACGAAGATATCAAATTTGAATGTGACCCCGACTACTTCTTGCGAGGAAGAAACGTCTTGACATGTTCAGACGGAACATGGAATAATTTTTCTCCGACCTGTTTAGGTAAGTATATGAACAACCGGAAATTGGTTCAAGTTCTTTATTTCATTGTTACATAGAGTTGTAATCAGAGGAGCCTCCTCAAACCCCTCCCACCACTCCCCGCTTGAAATTAATTAATGCCACCCTCTCCAGTTTGAAGATATCTAGAATATCAGAAACTATGCGCGTTACACTTATTTAATTTGTATTATAAATTTTGTTTTAGCTTTTAGGGTTGTTTAAGTAAATAAGTAGATCAATTATATGTTATAGTGTATTTTATAATCATCAATAGAAATTTCAGGAAAGTATGCTTATAATATAATGTATGATTTTCCTGGAGGTCTAATTGGTTTCAGTGAACAATCAAACTGTGGAAGAAGTAAATAGAAGCAGTTTGACCTCCTCCCTTATTTCTTTAATATTATTTCTTAATTTCTAGCTCCTTGCAAGCGGTTTGGTGTAGACCCATTCCGTGGTGGTTATATAAAGCGAGATGGTTACAGACATAATGAGGTAGTGACATTTGGATGTAGAGATCCTTTGGTTATTGATGGTCAGGCTACCTTACGTTGCAATGATGGGACATGGAATAACAGACTACCTACTTGTGCAAGTTTGTGTAGATTTTCCTAAAGTTTAGGATCGAGCGTTGGTACGTACGAGCAAAGGAACAAGATAACCCAAAATACTATCTTGGTTTTTCGCGCACGCTGCAAACTGAAAGCTACTGTTCGTTGACAAACTCAGTTGTAAATATTTTATAATTATTGAACGTGATAGAGCACAACGTCATCATTTGTCAGTGATGAACATGTCACTCAATATATTTGCTGATGCATCAAGAAATTAAATATTCTTTATTTACAGTATATTGTTTTATATTTCATACGCCATTATTCACCATAATTCTATTCTTATTGCATTGTACATGTTTAGAGATTAACAACCCTGTAGTATTGCAAATCTTTGCAGTGTCAGCCGGTACCGATAAACTTTAGATGTAAACGAAACACAATTTGTATATAGGTAGAAGACTCAGTGCCGTAGCCAGGAGTACTAGTCAAGGGCGTCGAAAATGTAGAGTCGGCAAAATGTCATTTTCAGCAATTGGGGGCTATTTTAATGTGTTTTGGTAACTTTAAGTAACCATTTAACACATAACAACTGTATTTAATTGCAAACGAATCCAGAACATTTACTAAACAGAGCAAGATATAAGATTTCCATTACAAGAAATGGAAATATAATGCACATCCTTCTACTCTTCAAAATTGTTCCAAGTGGGGCCCATTAATATTTTGCCAGCAGCCCGCGGATGGGGACTCTGGCTACGTCACTGCAGTAACTTGTCCTGAAGTGCATTATTTAAATTAAAATTAAGGCAGTGTGAAAGCGAACACGATAAATCGTTTCTAGACAGCCCTGAGAAACAAGCCATGTTTATTTAACAAACATGCAGCTCCGTCAAAGGCAAATGATGATACTAATATTTTGGAGCTGAGAATTGCTTTTCAAAGTGTGCATGCCCAGTAAACCTTTTACCGCTGTTATTTACATTTTAGCGTATTACTGGCACCAATTATTTTGAGAAACGTAGCCAATAAAAATTGGGAAAATAATTATGAGTAATATCCAAGTTTACTCGTAATTTGGAAATTGTAATCTGCTAATTTGAAACCCACTTGTAAATTCTGCAGAGTTTGTCTGCATGTTTATTTGTATGACAAAGTCCAGTTACAATATTGCATTCCTTCAGGCCCCTGTAGAAAACTTGCTGCGCCTAGAAATGGTGTAATCATAAAGGCTGGATACAAACATAAAGAAACAATTATTTTTGGATGCAAACAAGGATTTCAAATGGTCGGTGCACCAGATAGGATATGTAGATTTGCGGTATGGAATGATTTCAGAATACCTCGTTGTGAAGGTAGGGATTTTATGTTTTTTTCACCACTTTGGTTATAGTTTGGGTATAGCTCAGTCGATGAACTCTATGTGCAGTGAACTGAAGTGATCGGGTTATGACTAGTTAATGATTTAATGATTTAATAGGATTCGGCTACTATTTAAATACAACATATAGAGCCAGGGAATTTGCCACCGGTTTCCCCAATTACGACGATCCCATATATAAACAAGAATTAAATTACTGTACAAAACAAGTTTTCAATGCAACTTAACAAGCTAAAACTAATACCGAAAATCTATACTGTCCATGTTCAATAATATAGGACTAACAACAACTTATTACATTGTTAAGCAATCTGGTTCTTTTGCACTTTACACACACTGATTTCCAGGTGCGCGGATCGTCAAAAAGTCTTGAAAGTTTTGGATAGTTCATGCATGTTTGTAATAGAGTTTAAGACTTGGTTTAAAAGACAGCAAACTTATGTATTTCTAGTACGCAAGTTACTATTTAATATTTGCAAGTTCTTATAAAAATGAGGTCTGGAATGTCACGGTTTTCGCATACGGTATAACAAATCTAATCAGGTTTGCGTTTGACTCACTTCCTGTAATTCCTGATCTAACCATGATCGGTAGAGCACGTTCGTCAATGTATGTAAGATTGTTAGGCCTCTTTTATACGTCGAATTTCGGTCGCGTCGAATGCGATTTAAACAATAGATAATGAAGCTTAATGAGGTTTATTATCTCATTATCTATTGTTTGAATTGCATTTGATGCGACCGAAATTCGACGTATAAAACAGGCCTTAATGATCTTGTAGAGGAACACCAAATCCAGTACTCGTGCCAAATATGAGACAGGTAATATGTCAAGCTAAAGGAGTCTTGTCTTGTATGAAATGTCTGTGATAAACCCAAGATTCAGTATGTATTTACTTGCTCGTCTCTGCACTTTCTCGACGTCCTCGGTAAGTTTCCTTGACTGAGGACACCAGGAAAGAATTTGAAGCTCAGTGCAGAGCTGCAAGGTAGAATGCTTTTTACCGAAGGAACTTATACATACAGTACATATACATAGATGCATGCGTGAAAAAAACACATACACACGTATGCATTATTCAGCTTACTCCCCGGGGCCCTTCAGTGACCGCGATTACATCATGTATTACGCTTACTTATATTGCTTACTTAGCCTAGATTATTTATCTTTCCAACAATTGTGAGGTTACTTGAATTCCCAACTATGTTTACTCTATAACCCACCCTGTCAACTTTCCATGATGGTGGAAACCGGAGCTTCGGCAGAAAACCCACAACTTTCGGTAATTCTGGTAACCTGGCCACTGTGTGCTTTTATGGGCGAGAAATACCAGCCCAAATACTAATACAATTACTTTTAATTTCTTGTTAACGCATTGTTACACCCTGAGACAACTTTTGCTGGAACTTGCAATGAAATTTCGGATTCTGAGCTATGTACTCAGAGAGAAGTTGTGAGCATGACCGCATTCTACTTTGTGGACACTTTCTGGGATTGAGAATGAAAGAAATGTGACAAAAAATTTCGGCAAATTAAATCGTTGTTGTTGTTGTTGTTGTTGTTGTTGTTGTTGTTGTTGTTGTTGTTGTTGTTGTTGTTGTTGTTGTTGTTGTTGTTGTTGTTGTTGTTGTTGTTTGTTGTTGTTGTTGTTGTTGTTGTTGTTGTTGTTTGTTGTTGTTGTTGTTGTTTTTGTTTGTTTTTGTTGTTGT
>CACRXK020003754.1:0-11153 GCA_902702795.2 Paramuricea clavata | reverse complement strand
GTCGCCGTCGTCGTCGTCGCCGTCGTTGTCGTCGTCGTCGTCGCCGTCGTCGTCGCCGTCGTCGTCGTCGTCGTCGTCGTCGTCGTCGTCGTCGTCGTCGTCGTCGTCGTCGTCGTCGTCGTCGTCGTCGTCGTCGTCGTCGTCGTCGCCGTCGTCGTCGTCGTCGTCGTCGTCGTCGTCGTCGTCGTCGTCGTCGTCGTCGTCGTCGTCGTCGTCGTCGTCGTCGTCGTCGTCGTCGTCGTCGTCGTCGTCGTCGTCGTCGTCGTCGTCGTCGTCGTCGTCGTCGTCGTCGTCGGCGTCGTCGTCGTCGTCGTCGTCGTCGTCGTCGTCGTCGTCGTCGTCGTCGTCGTCGTCGTCGTCGTCGTCGTCGTCGTCGTCGTCGTCGTCGTCGTCGTCGTCGTCGTCGTCGTCGTCGTCGTCGTCGTCGTCGTCGTCGTCGCCGCACTCGCTCTTATTGTTCTTGTTGGTGCTATATTCATCATCGTCGTTGCTGTTGTAAATAGATGTTGTAGTTACTACAATATGTTGCCACAAACATCGTAATCATTAATAATATATCATAATTTCTTCATAGCAAAGTGTCCGAATCCATCAGAAAACACAAATGCAAGGGTTATAGGAAATGAGTTCTACGATGGCAAGGAAGTTGAATTTGTCTGTCCGGGTGGTTATATTCTTATTCCAGATATTTCAAAGAAGTTAACGTGTGAAAACGGACGATGGGAAGGAATAATTCCATCTTGTAAAGGTACAACTGATGCAATATTTCACGCCTCTCGCTCTTGGCATGCGTCGAACCTAACCTAATCACGAGTAGTTTGATTTTTCTTGCCTTTAACCTTTTCTTAATCTCGGAATTCTTCCAATAAATGAAAAACTTTGGCGATTTTATCTTGAAATAATTTAGCAGTTTTCCTAGTTAATATACAGTGCATGTCACAACATGTTAATACAAATATATAATGATTTCAGTTTTAATATTTATTTTATGAAGCCGTAAAACGTTAGTAGGTATATAATTTCAAACCTACCATTTTTTCAAATAAAACACAAACGATTTGTCTTGTCGTATCCCTTTAACTGCAACAGTCACCCACTCATTTTATTATATTTCATTTATTTCTAGCGTCGTGTCCACCTCTGCCGGAAATACCTAATGGTAATATAATAATATATAGTGCAAAACGTCGCACGCATGGTTCTTATGCTCTATTTTCTTGCAATGCTGCTTATCATATGAATGGAACATTTATTGCAATGTGTAATGACGGAACATGGTCAGAAAAATTGCCAAGTTGTTTAGGTTTGTATGGAGATATCTCTCTATATTGTGATAATCAACCAATGAAAAACCTGTTTATATAAGTACGCGGCGACCAGTACCTTTGCCTATCAATAGAGAGGTTCAAATTTGTTTTTCATTACCGCTACCAATACCTCTTACTGGCCTATATAGTGGGCATCTGATTGGTTAGCCAGATATATCAAATTAATACTCCCTTAATGGTAGCGATAGTGGAAGACAAATTTTAACCTTTTATTATGCCAGAATAACGTCACAATAATGACTGGTTGCATTAGGGTTAGTGTTGAATTATCGATCTATTATAAATTAGGACTAGATAAATCACCTTTTGAATTCAATGATCCAGTTTTGAAGCCAGAATACTTTTAATGAGGAGTGATTTGTAATCCTTTAAAACTCGAGTTATTGTGTATTGAAGCTAGTTTTGCTATGAAACAAATATTGTTTGCTATGTGACTTTAAAAATATAGCTTCACACTATATTCTAAAGACTAGTTAAAACATGAGCAGCCGCTCTTTATCTGATATACAAACTCGAGCTGAAGGCGAGAGTTTGTATATCAGATAAAGATCGGATGTGTGTTGGAAATAGATTTTATAAACATTCAAACATTACTGCTTATATAAAATACTGATTAGTCAATACGGACGTTAAAATTGCAGACTCATGTATCACGAAAATCAACTAAAGTACTGTATGTTCCCAAGTTAGCCGCAAATCTATTTAGTACTCGTGCGGCAACTATGAAAGGAAAAGTGGTGCAATTTGGACATACACTTTGCAAGCCCATGTATCACGAAAATCAACTAAAGTACTGTATGTTCCCAAGATAGCCGCAAATCTATTTAGTGCTCGTGCGGCAGCTATGAAAGGAAAAGTGGTGCAATTTGGACATACACTTTGCTGGATCAAGGACTCTCAAGGAAAGGTTGTAGCGAGATGCCACCTTGTTGGCAACATGTATCGTCTGGACTGCAGAGTAGAAAGACAAGAAAAACAAGTGTCAATTGCAGAAAGATCAAGTGACAAACTAAATCTGTGGCATCAAAGGATGGCTCATTTGAACGCTGGCCAAATGAAGACGATGGTTTCAAGAGATATGGTAACAGGTACCGATATGCCTAGAACCAGGAAGCTGGACTTCTGTGAAATCTGTGCCGAAGGAAATCACATCGAGCACCCTTCAAACCAGTGGGAGAAGTACAATCAAAGAAAAGATTACAGCTTGTTTACAGTGATGTCACTGGACCAATGAAAACCGAATGTTTTGGTGGTACCAGGTATTTCGTGACATTCATTGACGACTATTCTAGTTGTTTAACCGTCTATGTCATTACACACAAATCGGAAGTGTTGAATAAGTTTAAAGAATGGGAAGCAGCTAGTAGTAACAAATCAAGCGGATTGCAAAATTAAAACTTTGCAGACAGACAATGGAGGTGAATATATGTCTGCTGAATTCCAAAATGTCCTCAAAGTGAAAGGTATTCATCACGAGACAACTGTACTTCACTTACCACAACAGAATTGTATCGCCGAACGGATGAGCAGGACGCTCCATGAAGCTGCTTTATCAATGATCTAGCTTACATGCAGGAGTATCCAACAGTTTCTGGGTTGAAGCAGTTTGTTCAGCAGCATACATAAGGAACCGAGTTATCACAACAACAACTGGAGTCACTCCATATGAGCGATGGTACGGTAAGAAACCGGATGTTTCAAGTTTCCGTGTTTTTGGTCGCACGGCCTATGCCCATGTACCAGATTCTTCACGTCAGAAGCTCGACCAGAAAGCAGTGAAGATGCGATTCGTTGGCTATAATTTGACACAGAAGGGGTATCGATTACGATGAGAAAAAAGTAAAATCTTTATCTGCCGAGATGTTACCTTCAATGAAACTGACTTCGGACATACGAACAGAGTACAATTGGAGGTTGAGGAAGAGGATGTGAGTGCTCGAAAGAAGAATCAGATAAGAAATCACCTGATAGTAGATGTTCAACGCGAGAAAGAAAGCCACCAGTTTATTATCATGATAAATACACTTGTATCACAACGGCAAAGTTTACAACCCTCTTTGTAACAGAGCCGACAACGTTGAAGAAAGCTCTCGAAGGTGATCATGCATGCGGAAAACTGGAAGACAGCTCAATCTCTAATGAGATGAAACCTGGGAGCTTGCCGAACTGCCACCTGGACGAAACGCAATTACCTGTATTTAAAGCCAAACATGATGGAATAGGAAGATCGATCGGTTTAAAAGACATCTTGTAGCGAAAGGTTTTCTACAAAAGTAAGGGATCGAATTCGATGATGAAACATTTTCACCTGTTGTTCGCTATACATTTATCCTAGCTCTTTCCTAAATGGAACACTTAACGAAGATGGAGCAGCCAAAAGGTTATGTTGTTTCCGGAAAAAAAAAATTGTGTGCCACCTAAAGAAATCTCTTTATGGATTGAAGCAGGGTCCACGATGTTGGAGCAAGTCGTTCAAGAAATTCATGATATCCCAAGGATTTGAGCAAAGTGCTGCTGATGCATGTGTCTTCATTCTGAAAGTCAATGATCAACTCTCCATAGTTGCTGTACACTTTGACGATTTCATACTCTTAACCGAAACCGAGCAAGAAATGATCGACTTGAAGACCAGTTTCGCAGCTCGTTTCAAGATGGAAGATATGGGTAAGCTTCATTACTATCTTGGAGTAAACATCAAAACAATGGACGGTGTTTTGCACGTGAGCCAAGAGCAGTATATCTGCAAGATATTGCACAAGTACAAGTTACAAGTTGTAAACCTGTATCGACGCCGATGGATGTGAATGTGAAGCTGGTGAAAGATGATGGTTACAGCAAAGCAATAGACCCTGTTGAGTTCCAATCGGTGGTTGGAAGCTTGATTTATGCAACTATAGTAACTCGACACGCCATGGCTCACGCAGTTGGTACTTTAGTAAAGTTTAACTCGTCCGCTAATGAATCACATCTTACTGCTGTCAAACGTCTACTTCGCTACCTGAAGGGAACAGCTAAACTGCATCTCCAGTAAGTAGCAAGTGATAAAGATATGGGAGGATATTCCGACACAGATTGGGTCGCAGATTCATACGATCGAAGATCTACCAATGGTGCCATTAGTTGGGCAAGCCAGAAGCAACCTACGGTAGCACTTTTAACAGCTGAAGCCGAATATATCGCCCTTTGTCTAGCAACTCAAGAAAGTGTATGGCTACGACAACTAAGCAAGGATTTGCAAATAGATTGTTCGAGTGCAACCACTATTAACGAGGACAATCAAGAAACAATTGCAATGTCAAAAAATCCTGTTTTACACAAACGCACAAAGCATATCGACATTAAATTCCACTTTGTTCGAGAAAAAATTCAAGATAGAACAATCGAACTATAAAGTATTGTCCTACACATGAAATGGTTGCGGATATTTTTTAGAAGCCTTTACCGCGAGGACAGTTTGAAAATCTTCGAGCAAGACTTGGACTTATCTTAGTACAGTTATATGCTGAGTGAGTGGGAGTGTTGGAAATAGATTTTATAGATACTCAAACATTACTGCTATATAAAGTACTCATTAGTCAATACGGACGCTAATATTGCAGGCGAATGTATACGTTCACGTTACGATTTTTGTCAGCCGTTTCGCACGTTGTAACCAATAATCTATGGCGTCGTAATGCCATTGCATGCAATAAAGTATTGGGTTGTAATGGGTCTACAATTAATCCGAACGTTAATCTAAATCCAAACCCTAATCCTAACCCTAACCCTAACCCCACTCTAAGCTCTAACCCCCACCCCCTAACCCTAAAGTTGATGACCTTTTTCTTTTTTCTAGTATTTGCCCCGCCTCGCCCTGAAGTTTATGTAAATCAGGACAAATCTTTATCCGATTTAGAAACATTGATTAAACATTCATTTCTTTTGTATTTTCCTCATGAATTATTGATGAGTTTTTAATGATTTTTAGAACAGATTTTGCAAATTTAAGATCAAAGAGGAAACATTTGTTACACTTCCAAGATAGACTTAACTTCAAATCAACAGGGTGCCATAGTAAATTTATCATAATTCTTCGAGATTAAATACTATGATGAAAATTCTTGCAGATTCTGAAAGCTGAGTTCTTTCCCGTTCGCATTGTATGCGATTCGGTTATGTAGTGTATATATTTATATCTCGAATTGAGGTTCAAACATTTGTTACACTTCCAAGATAGACTTAACTTCAAATCAACAGGGTACCATAGTAAATTCATCATAACTCTTCGAGATTAAATGCTATGATGAAAATTCTTGCAGATTCTGAAACTGAGCTCTTTCTCGTTCGAATGGTATGCAACTCGGTTATGCATTTTATATATTTCTTATGTCGCTCACAAGGCTACCATTAGCTTCATTTATACATAGTGGATGCACTATCTATAGCCTTAGTTTTCAGGTCAATGGATTGAATTCTATTTTTGATGGCATTTATTTTTTCTAACTCTTTAGCCATTTGCAGGAGAATATCCTCCATTAAAAATGGCAAGGTAAATGGCAAAGGAAGATTAGAAGGAGAAGAAGTAAGTTTTGTTTGTGATTCAAACTACATGCTTGATGGAGAGGAAGTTATCAAATGCTCAAGTACTGGAAAATGGAATGCCTTAGAGCCAGTATGTACACTTCAAGGTAACTAATTGCTTATATCTCTTTATCAGTATATGAATTACACAGAGACTAACACATGGATGTATACAGAAATGTAAATACACTTTAGGATGTATACGCACGTTGTCAACACTTTCGACCCGTGTTTGTATTTCATACACAACTCACCGCCCATAGTTTTATTTCTCAAAACATTATGTCATAACTTCCAGCTCCTTGCAAACGATTTGGTGTGGAACCATTCCGTGGTGGTTATATAAAGCGATATGGTTACAGACATAACGAGAAAATTACATTTGGATGTAGAGATCCTTTGGTTATTGATGGTCAGGATACCCTACGTTGCAACGATGGTACATGGAATAACAGACTACCTACTTGTGGAGGTTGTGTATATTTTTTAAAACCTAAGTTTGAGGATTGATCGTATAAAATTAAACAACGTGATAACCGGAAAACACCATCTTGATTCTTCCCTTGCTCTGCAACCTGAAAGCTGCTGTACACAATCGAATCTCATTTTAAATATTTTACAATTATTGGCATAGTTGAGCAAAATATCCTGATTTGACAGTAGCGAGCATTCACATCAATATATTTTCCGAATCAGCAATAAACGCGTTCAATAATTATTTTCGTATTTCACATGCAATTATTCACATGCAATTTTTGTCGTTGCATTGTTCCATTGTACAACTTTAAAGATGCCAAGCGAAACTAATCAACTTTATTATATACACAAGGTCTGGATATGAGGTATTCTGCAATCTGATTGGTTCTCTACTAGCAGGATATTAGCTCATATCCTGCTAGTAGCGAAAAACAAAATGGCGGCTGAAACTGAATTTCTGACGTTTGCGAATGAGAAAACGGCAAGTTGTTCGCTTTTATAGCCTTTATAGGATTAAAAACACAATGAAAAAACTCCCACAAGTTGTTTACAGCTTAGCAAATGAATTTTTAAAATTTTAAATGGTTAAAAATATATATTTTGGAAAAAATAATCGGCCGAAAGAGCGAAGATAAAAACATATCAGCTCAAATTCGACTCGAGTTCGTGGAATAACTGTTAATTATACTTTATAGACATCACTCACATCAGTAACTTGTCTTGGAACACATGCAATATATTTAAGCACGTATTTAAAGCAGTTTTTGGTGCTTTTTGTGTTTTCGACATGTATCCAGACGTTTCCTGACAACTCGGAGAAACAAGTTATGTTTACTAAAGTGCTTTTGCGACGAAAGTTAATACCATTTTTTTATGAACGTGATATAAAAAATTCAAAATAACTGGGTAAGATACTTTGCCAAACTATCTTGGCTTGAAATATTTAAGAATGTTTTATATGCGAATTATCCTTACTATGATGTCAAATTGCATAATGGTTTCTGAAAGAATTTTTGTTGCATGCCCATATATGGGCATGCAACTTTCATATAGCTCTAAATTTCGTGTCGCGGTGTACGGGCGGTGGTAAATCACGTGACACATTCGTAAAATACGACAAATACCGAGTCAGTCCGACGAGCATTTTCATGTGATGAGTGAAACTTTAATATGCACGCTTTTGTTCATGGCTTTCGTCGAGGAAACGCAAAGAAAATATTTAGTTTTCGTCAAAAAATTATGTAATTTAGCGCCTTTAATAGAAAAATAGATCGAGGTAGGTAAAACTTTGCTTGAGTGACTATGTTTTAATTTAGCTTATATTCTGTTATTTGTTATTATTTTGGTGCCGTTGTGCTGGCTCTGATATTTATTTATAAATTATCAGGCGTTTATGTTTGTGAAAGGCCAGGCTGTCAAAATTTAATTTTTTATATGCCCAAATTGAAACCAAGCCATTGTGCTAGCACTGATTACATTGTGTGTAAAACTTCAAATTTCAAAACTACATCACATTCTGTAAATATTAACATGAACTATTGTCTACTGAGATTTAATACAACGAAATATAGAATTCTACTTCGATAATTTCAATCATAGTCGAGATCATAGTTTAATAATTATTTTCAATCATAGTAATTCACGGTTTCCACGGTTTTTTATACTTTCAGTAAGCCAGAATAAAGCTAAATTTGTAGAAAAATATAAACATTGTTTACTTCGAATAGTCAATCAGTGATAAAACCTTGACCTGTTGACCTTGATATTACCGTCCCTTGCAACTACAGATGAACAGTCGCGAAAAGTTTGAAAAGGTTTTGTTATTTTGACATAATAGCTATTTTTCAATAAATATATTGATGTTAAATTTATTGAATCAATATGTTAAGTTTCAGGCCAGTTGTACCAAAATTTATAAGCGCTTGCGCACCATAAAGGTGGATTTCCACTCAGTGCAAGATGTCGCGCGATCGACATTTTGCGATCACTTTCTTTTGAAATACAAGCAATCAAGCGCAACGGATCAGGTTGACTGAACGTGCTTCAAAAGAAAGTGATCACAAAGAGTTGATCTTTCGATATTTTGCACAGAATGGAAATCGGCCTGAAGGCCAGTTTAGTCACAGAAGAGATACTAGACCAGAAGGGACACTCCTATGTGTGTAATGAGTTTTGGCTTGGGAAAAACGTCCGAAATTTTTTATGTGCTATGACGACATCCTGGAGTGCACACGGCACTTTGTACATATGTTTGTACCCATGAAAAACTTCTCTGGTGCACTCCAGGATGGCGTCATATGATGGCGTATTTTTACATTAGCACTCGTCGAGTGCACTTCTGGTCCATTCTCTATTCTGTGCTTTAGTTGTCCTATGATTTATCACGATGAGATACATTTCACTACACTTTACATGGCGGAACTCGGAACACGGGCGGAGCCACTGGGCGAAGGAGCGCGGCGAAAAAGGGTGAAGAGAAGGAAAGGCAACTAAAGCATCTGCAGAGGACAGAGGGCATGCAACATGTACGCACTGCGTACCTATTTTTATAACTTTTATGTATAATTGCAGTGGTGTCAAGTCAACCTCGTTCCCAGGGTTTTCCCTTTTTGTCATTGGGAAGGCGGGAAAAGGCCCTGGCACCGGCCGGTCACACGACTTTCAACACCCAGATATAGTGGGTGTAATAAATTATAATAATAATATTAGAAAATCCAAGATGGCCGCCAGCCTAAGAGTATCCACAAAATTTAAGTGCTTAGAGCGGTTTAAAAATGCTTTTAGTCTTCGAAAATTTTTCTTCTTTTTGCTACCGACGTACTCGAAATCAGATTCTTCAGCTTTTATTACATGGGAAATATGTAGTTGCTATGTTTGCGATGTTACTCTGAGTGCATATCCACACCGGGCGAGCTTGAAAAATATGCCCGGCCACGGTGGGATTCGAACCTACGACCTTTGGAATACTAGCCCAATTATTCACCTGAGTACACAACACCAACACAGAAAAATTCATATTACTAGAACACATTGGTATTGAAGGAACTAGATACTGTTCCGAAATATCACTTACTCGAACCGTCCTAACCGCGTAGCTCAGTTGGAAGAGCATTGGGCTAGTATTCCATAGGTCGTAGGTTCGAATCCCACCGTGGCCGGGCATATTTTTCAAGCTCGCCCGGTGTGGATATGCACTTAGAGTAACATCGCAAACATATTATTCACCTGAGTACACAACACCAACACAGAAAAATTTATGTAGTTGCTGTTCTTCCAACTGGGTTTGGTAAATATCGTTCGTTCGCTAAACAAAATTAACAGCCATAATATAATGGTATTACGACAGTTGTTCTCCAGCTGGACAGGCTTGCCTAAGAGGACACGGAAAGTGTTTTGAACTGGGGATGTTAAACTTGGTTTTACCCTTCCAAAGACTCTGCTGTGCGACGATTGGAGCGAGTTTATGAGGAATATTTTATACAGTGATTCAAAGAAATGTTTTTGCATATACTGTATAAGTTATTGATCTATTGTTGAATGTCACTTATATTATAAAGTGCCAATGGTTGGAATATTTATTTATTGATATTTTAAGCACAGATGAAGTGTTATATGCTCTTTCCTTGTTTACGTTTTCCTTTGCAGGAACCATGCAGCCAAATGTTGTTGAAGCTGGCAAGCTGCAAAACTGACATATGAGTGATATGTCCCAAATATTGGATATGCATCTTAGTTTGCTTCCAGTATAATGTAAACAAGACCTTAAGAATTCTATACGAGATAAGAAATATTACGTTTAAAATCATGACTGGCAAATTAGCATGTGCAAATTGATGCTTCCTAATAATAGTATGTACTCCAGTAAAGCTTGCTTGCTTCAATTCTTGCTGTTACCATCTGCACATTATCAGTGTGGAGAGTTGATTTGAATTTTTTGTCCCAGGGGATAAAGGTAGGGAATAGATTTTCCATCACAAAAGGGGCAAGGTGCCCAACCAGTTAGAAGATGGCATGTACTTTAAGTGACCATTCATTATACCCTAGGGTGGGGTGGGAGATTCTTATGTCAAAATGTCATGGGACCCTTTTTAATCTCTTAATATAATAATGGAGACCCCTCCTAAATATTTAAGACTATATAACATGATGCAATTCTAATCTTCATTCATGTGAATGCTTGACTATGAAGAAAATACATTTTGCAATACAGGGATGGATCCAGCATGATCTGGTAGGAGGGGGGGAGGGTGTTCTGCCAGCTCTGGTGCCGAGTTGTGTCAGTCATGTGTGCCGCCCGCCCATCAACTTGCTTCACTACTGCAAAGTCTTGCTTTACTACTGTATTTGAATTGTAATTGTTGTTCACAGCTTGCTTATCATCATGTTATTACTCAAATTACTGTATCTCATTTTGCCTGTAATAATTTTTTGCTTTATCATGAAAAATAGCACCACCTGCACCCCTCTGGCCTGGGCTAGGGGAGTACACAGCCCCCCCCCCCCAGTAAATCCATCCCTGTTGCAACATACACTACAAGAGCTAGAATGATTGCTTCCTTTGGATGATTTGTCTTAGAATTATATTACCTATATTACAACAATTCTTCCTATTCTGAAACCAGTTGCTATTCTGCCAAAAAAAAAAGACTCAACAAATCAAGGACCCCCTCCAAGGCAATTTTGCCAGCAAAATAGATTTAATTTGATGGTAACTGTTCTGAGAATATATTAACTCGTTGAGTGGCAACATTCTGCCTAGACTTGCCACAAGTCGACCTCGAACGAAAC
>CACRXK020003753.1:12458-30576 GCA_902702795.2 Paramuricea clavata | reverse complement strand
ATAATTACAATCCGGAGAACACTGTATAATTTTGTAAAAATTATAATTTTATATATATATATATATATATATATATATATATATATATATATATATATATATATATATATATATATATATATATATATATATATATATTTGATATAAATCAAAGCCATTGTTTACAATTAAAAAACAATTTCTATATACCTCCTTCCAATTGCCTCCCTCTTGAATGTAAACAGCGCATAGTGGATCAGATTTCGAGAACGAATCCTTATCTAGAAGACCTTTGCAAGATATATGCAAGGCAACTTTGGTCACACAAGCTTCCATCGTTTAGAAATTTTGCCAGAAACTTGAGAAAAATTATGTGAAATTTTACAAATTTGCAACAATGAACAATATATATTCAGCAAATTGCCCTTCCTCTTCCGTTCACGTTCGGTCTCTCTTCGGATTTGTTCGCACAAGCGTCGGCTTTCCACTGATCTGAATAAAGAAGTTACTTGACTGGAGCGGAGCGAGAGAGAAATGTCGTCCTTTCTGGACCTCTCGAGAGAATAATTGATAGTAATAGTATATAACTGATAGAGCTATCCATTATAGAAATAGCATTAGTTTCTGTGACAATACTGGACCAATAGGAGAGGAAGAACAGTTTATAACTGGTTTCCTCCTGCAACACTTTGAAGGAATTGAGCAGTACTTATTATATCGACAATTTCGGGACAATTTTGTCACAACTTATATATTTAATTGCATCTTCACAGATCTCTGCAATGTTAGTTTTCGGTGTCAACCATGCAGAACATTTTTCCAAAACAATCCCGAAATTTCTAAAGGATAATTTTACAACAATTTTAATTCCCTGTGCGTGTCGTATTGAAATCACAGCACTCCCGCTGTGAGGGCGACAGGGGTCATGAGGAAATGCTCCAAGGAAAGTTGACACAATATTAGCAAATATTTGCCGGAAGGATCTAGCTTTTCATGTTTCTGTCAAAGGTAGGTTGTAGCACAATTTTCAAACAAAGAAGCTTTGAAATAGTTCCACGACATAACACTTAGCGCATTTATGGTATAATTACGTGTCTACTTTAGTGTGAAGCGCAATTGAACATAGACCAAGTCTGACAACAAAAGCATTGAGTATTATATTTTTAATACATAATCTTTCAATTGGTTTTCGTTAGTTAGTTAGTTAATCATATAAACAGAATATACAGATGTTCATAGTTTGTTGGTAGTGGTATTCATATGCCAATTTAGATTGTAGTGGTTCTGCATCGATAGATTTCTAAATGTAACTGTATCGATCACTACATATAATCTATATATCTTCAACAGCACTGCACGTACGACTGTGTCATTTTATATATCCAGTTTACATGATCATATAAAATATACATCACTCTGTTTCTTCATTAATAATAATCTTTACTACCCATCTTAGGTTTACAAATACAATATATGCTTTTACATATAGATGATTAAATTTAACTATATTAAAAATTTATAATATATTTATAATATAATTATATGCAATGTTAAAAATCTAAAATTAGAAAATAATGTGCCTCGTAGTTATAAATATGTTCTAAGCAATAGCGATGGCATAAAAAGAATGTTTATGTCTCTCTTGATCTATGTAAGTAGTTTTGGAATAATTTATCATACAGTCCGTCATTCTGTCATATTCTATTTTGTCGCAATTAATTTTCATTAGCTGCACACTCCGGTGGTATAATAATTACTATTCATTCAAAAACTATCACCAATAAAATGTTGTATAGTTTAACAATTAGAAACAGTTCGAAGTGATTGGTAACATTGTGTCTTCGTGTTCGTCTACTCTAGATAAAGTAGATATTATTCTACAAAAGAAAAATGACAAGTACAGATGATTTAGATGACATCTTAGAAGGTCTTTCGTACGAGGATCTTCAAGCATTGTCAGATGAAATCGACCCAGAGGTAGGCTATGAGAAGTTCCCTGACTTCACCGTATTGTTCAAACCCTAAAGTGTTTCCCCGTTGCTTAAAATCCTACATGTCCTCTAAACCCAAACTTGTGCCAATATGATTCCACCCTCCTGATTTCGTTCTAGCAATGATTTCAATTTCGTTCCAGCATCGTTTCAACCGCGTTCCAACATCGTTAATATCCCGTTCTGACACAGTTCTAACTTCGTTCTGACCGAGTTCTAGCTTCATTCATACCCTCATTCCCCGTTCCAACCGCGTTATAACGAAGTTCCAGCCTCGTGCTAACTTCGTTCCAACCGCGTGCTGACTTCGTTCCAGCCGCGTGTTAACTTCGTTCCAACTGCGTGTTAACTTCGTTCCAACTGCGTGTTAACTTCGTTCCAACTGCGTGTTAACTTCGTTCTAACTTCGTTTCTAACTTTATTCATACCTCCATCCAACCCCGTTCTAACTTCGTTTTAAAATCGTTCTAAACGTGTTCTAACGTCGTTTCAGCATCATTCTAACTGCGTTTCACTACGTTTGTTCCAACTTCAACCCCGTTCTAACTTCGTTCCAACCGTGTGCTAACTTCGTTCCAATTGCGTGTTAACTTGGTTCCAACCGCGTGCTAACTTCGTTCCAACTGCGTGCTCACTTCGTTCCAGCCGCGTGTTAACTTCGTTCCAACTGCGTGTTAACTTCGTTCTAACTTCGTTTTCTAACTCTATTCATATCCCCATCCAACCCCGTTCTAATTTCGTTTTAAAATCGTCCTAAACGTGTTCTAACGTCGTTTCAGCATCATTCTAACTGCGTTTCACTACATTTGTTCCAACTTCAACTCCGTTCTAACTTCGTTCCAACCGTGTGCTAACTTCGTTCCAACTGCGTGTTAACTTCGTTCCAACTGCGTGTTAACTTCGTTCCAGCCGCGTGCTGACTTCGTTCCAGCAGCGTGTTAACTTCGTTCCAACCGTGTGTTAACTTCGTTCCAACTGCGTGTTAACTTCGTTCTAACTTCGTTTTCTAACTCTATTCATACCCCCATCCAACCCCGTTCTAATTTCGTTTTAAAATCGTTCTAAACGTGTTCTAACGTCGTTTCAGCATCATTCTAACTGCGTTTCACTACGTTTGTTCCGACTTCAACCCCGTTCTAACTTCGTTCCAATCGTGTGCTAACTTCGTTCTAATCGCGTGTTAACTCCGTTCCAAACCACGTGCTAACTTCGGGTTGGGGTTAGGGTTAGGTGCCGCGAATTTATCATATTAACGACCTTAAGCAAACAGGACGGCAACGCGACGACGACGGCTATTCACACAATGATATTCCTGATCTCGTACAAAAGAAATGAATAATCAAAAGCCTCACAGGAGTTAGAGACGTTGTGTTAGGGCTTTTTACAACGGCAAAACAGAGACTTTCACGTCTCGTGTACAACGCAAACATACCAAGACGCGACAAGTGAAACTACAAATTTGTTCGCAGAAGCGTGTTTAACCATAAAACCTTTGTTTTAGTCTCATCAAACTGAACTCAATTCATATACACATGCTGAGTGGATAATACACAACAACTCTTCTTCGCAATAATTTATTTGAAGAAGTTTGTTTTGGCTGTCGTCGTTGCGTTGCCGTCGTACATGCTTAATTAAGGTCGCTATTGATAAATTCGGACGTGTTTAACAATTTACTCATAGAGTAAATTCAAAGTTAGAGCGCATGCTGTAACTTCGTTCATACTGCGTGTTAACTTCGTTCCAACTACGTGCTAACTTCTTTCCAACCGCGTGTTAACTTTGTTCCAACCGCGTGCTAACTTTGTTCCAGTCGCGTGTCAACTTTGTTCCAATCGCGTGCTAACTTCATTCCAGTCGCGTGCTAACTTCGTTCCAGTCGCGTGTTAACTTCGTTCCAACTACGTGCTAACTTCTTTCCAAACGTGTGCCAACTTTGTTCCAACCGCGTGCTAACTTCGTTCCAGTCACGTATTAACTTCGTTCCAACCGCCTCCTAATATTATTCTAATTTCGCTCCGACCTCGTTGAAACCTATAATGACGCGTTGCAACATTGTTTAAAAGACAGTTCTTTCAAACCTTGTGTCAACTTCGTTTGAAGCGAGTTTGAACGTTGCTGCAAGTCTAACTTCTATCAGCCTAACTTCGTTCCAACCGCGTGCTAACTTTGTTCCAACCACGTGTTAACTTCGTTCCAGTCGCGTGTTAGCTTCGTTCCAACTACGTGCTAACTTCGTTCCAACTCCGTGCTAACTTCGTTCCAACTCCGTGCTAACTTCGTTCCAACCGCGTGCTAGCTTCGTTCCAGCTGCGTGTTAGCTTCGTTCCAAACGCGTGCTAACTTCGTTCCAGTCGCGTCGTAACTTCGTTCCAACCGCCTTCTAATATCATTCTAATTTCGCTCAAACCTCGTTCAAATTTGTAATTACCAGATGCGTTGCAACATTGTTTCAACTTCTTTCAAACCTCGTGCCAGATAACTAGCCTGCCACGCAGGCGGCTACTAGATAACTAATCTCCACTTCTTAACTTTGTAAAATGTCTAGTATTTAATTTATTATAATTGTAATATTTATGCAGATAGTAAACAAGGCCCTTTGAAAAGCAGATCATCTGAAAGGCTGATGAAGGCCTTTGAAACGTGTTTGGAACGAGATTGGAGCAAGGTTCAAACTCGCTTCGAACGAAGTTAGATGCTTTTTGAAGGAATTAAAAGATATAGAGTTGACGTCTCTTTGAATTTGATCATCTAGACTATACCAGCTCACGGCTCCTCTGTAAGAAAAACTTCTCAATCATGCGAAAGTTAGTTTTGGGCTTATCCCTGGCTTATCTAACAATAGATTTATATGGTTGCTGCGCAAGTAATAAACGTGAAATATCGCAACTGTTAAACATTTGGGTCAATCACCAATCAATATATCTCGTCATTGTTTGTTTGATAGCACGAGCTGCTACCAGTTCACGAACGTCAACTCCAACCAGAATCGTCACGCAAGTTCGACATTCATGATCGGATCAAAGAGATGGAAAAACTCTCCGTGGAGAGCATCGAAGGTGACAATTTTCTTCCGCTTCATGGTCGAAACTACAAACCGCAAACCACGGTTAAAGAGAAAGAGCCAGAAGTTCACCTTCCGGATGAGTGGGACGAAGCTGTCAATCAAGCGAATGAGAAAGACCTACAGGAGCTGGCAGGTGGGTTTCAGGAAGCGTTATCAGTGCAGGAAATGGTGGTTAAATACTTAGGGCCTGTTTATACAAGCCCAGATAACCTGGAGATCTGCATGCGCTTTGTTAACGCACATAAAATTCCTTTTTGGATTCATACGGGACTGACCGAGCCAGCCCGGGATCTGCGCTACATGTCAAGTGGGATAAAATTTTCCATACGATGGTGCTTAGTAAAAGCCAGCTAAGATATATTTCTCTTCTTTTCAAGGTATTTTGGGTGTTCATAGCTTGCTAACCCAGGAACAAAGTACATCCTCAGAAACATCACAAATGAGAGAAGCACTACGTGAGTTAGACGAGAAAAAAGGTGAGTATCTTGTGATGTAGAAATCAGGGTGCATCCCAGATCAGTGTCACCTAAGGTCAGTCTCATGTAACCATTTATCAAACTCTAAAACATTTAGATGAGCGATACGAGCCATCCCGAGGCGTTGCAGATCACTACGGAGAAATACAGCAACTTGATGTGAGCGGTTTGTTCAGAAGACTGAAGGAGTTCGACAACACTCTGACAGAAATTACTTTGAATAATATGAAAGAAGTGGATGACGTTTTGATGGCTGTTGCTGACTTTCTTGCCAGAATGGACTGCGTGACGAAAATTTCAGTGGCAAACACGAAAATGAACAATACTATTGGATTGGTAGGGAGACGTTCCTTATACCTTTATCTTTTGGCTATGGCCTTCAGGCCACGCTATATTACTCTTTTGTATTTTAATATAGTATACGCTACATTTGTAATACATTCACATATACCGATTTGATACTCTGTTCCAACGTGCCACCGCTTCCCAGATTTGCTTGATAATGGTACGGAGGAAGTGGCTAACAATGACTTAACTATCCCTTGTTAAACATGATCACACTGTCGCCTTTTAGCCCAAATCACAATGTTGTTACTTATGCAATTAAGTAAATTCAGGTTTTGTTCTTTTTAACTTTTTTGTACATATAGAAATTTGCAGAAGCGCTGAAAAATAACAAGAGTCTTGTACATTTGAACATGGAATCTAATTTGCTCTCTGGTGATGTTGTAGTGGTAAGTGAATCTGTCACTTTATTTGTATCTGTATTTGAGCTTGTGGAACTCATTAATAATTCATGAAGAAAACACAAAGAAATCATGACCGTGAAGATACAAAATCATGCTGATTTATATAAACTTTATTTTTAAATTGTTGAAGACGTACGAATGTTCTCATCAAGACGTTTCACCGATAGAACACGGTCTTTCATGTTGTAGAGTAGTTATCAAACATTTCGTGTTTAACCGTTTTCTAGCTTGACTGTTTCCTATGACGTTATCATTTCTTGATTTTCAGTTATATTCTTTCTTAACTTTTAGAACCTACTTGAAGCTCTTGAAAACAACACAACACTAAAAGAGCTGAAAGTTGCCAACCAGGTAAAAACCTGCATTTGTCTACTGATAATAATTATCAGACATCATTGCTTTTTAGCAGGGGATTGAGTGTCTCATTCACTGGTGGGCGGATTTCCCAACAGGCAATAGTCCATGGGGTTGATAGAGGGTTCGAGGAAACTACCATTTAACATCCTTATCTGAGAAGACACGAAAGTTTAATTTGGTGGCTAAAGCTCCTCAGATATTTTCAGACCTTGAGTAGCGGTCCGACCGGGTCTTCCAGCTTAAATCTCTTCTTCCCATTCTTGCAGTCCAAGGCAGCGGGTGCAAAGAATGAACGGGAAATGGTAAAGAAACTCGAAGCGAACGAGACTCTACTCAAGTTTGGACATGCATTTCTGACTCCAGGCATGGGGAACATGGCTTCAAGATGGATTTTAAGAAACAACGATAAAGGTATAGATAGAACTTGTGTGTGCATGTCTTTATCTGTTAGCACGAGAACTTCAAAATATCAAACGTATTAATACGAGAATTTGTAGAACAAATGGACATTGCCCAATGACAAATTGAGAAAATTTTGGTCAAATTTGGATGATAAATTAGCACAAGTCTTGCTTTACCCTGTGGAGGAAACTAAATGCGTAATTATCCAACTTAATTCCCTAGTGAAGATATGCAGTCTGTGTAGCCTGCATGGCAGGCGGTCCCTAAAATCGGGCAAGGCTCACCATGGTCTTTGGCTACAATCTGTGAGACTCCGAGAGGTCTCTGGTCTTTCAATGGTTTTACTTCATATGTATTTTCATGTAGCACGAAAAGCACGCCAAGCAGCAGCCATGAAATAATCTGTCAATGATGGAAGTTGTGAATGAACCGAACACTGAGGGACCGGGACACTAAAGCTCGCTTGAAATCATGGATGAGATAGACAGCACGAAGCGAAGTGGGACATAGTTATAAAATCGCTAATGAAAAGATGCTGTACTGTATATATAATGTGTTATTTTTATATTGCAAATAATATGAAATAAAATTTCTAACTTGTATGATCGGCGTTTAAATATAACAAATATTTTAATGCTAAAATTTATACAATACCTTACATTACATTATTATGGACAAATAAACGTTGAGGCAAACAATTTTAGATTTCGTGTGAACCTAGCATTTGCATGGGGGATATTTTACAAACGATGCAAAACTGTTCAATATGTACATCATTAACTAACTACCTAACTAAAATATTGGTTTCATTAAGAGTTACACTGGTGATCAACTTCAACTTCTTTTATATTTAAAGGAGCAAGTAAATAAGAATTCAAATATTTTCTTTTTCTTTTAACAACCAAATTGACCCAGGGATAGTTTGGCTGAGGGGGGGGAGGTGCGCAACCTCCCCCCCCCCCTACATCCATTCTCGAGTTGACCACCATTACTGTAGATAGCGCTTTCTGAAACCCCCTATTTAACTAGACCTGT
This sequence comes from Paramuricea clavata, assembly GCA_902702795.2. Taxonomy (NCBI): domain Eukaryota; kingdom Metazoa; phylum Cnidaria; class Anthozoa; order Malacalcyonacea; family Plexauridae; genus Paramuricea; species Paramuricea clavata. Next base: position 22,523 of record CACRXK020003753.1, on the reverse strand, counting down.
TCATTTCCATCCATACACTTCTGCTTGGCAGTTTCCCCACAATTCCACGCGACTTTTCTTCAGTTCTTGTGCTGAAATTGGAGATTTTTCACGCCTGCATTAATCTTTCAAATATTTTTCAAGACATCATATTATAAATTATGCTCTAAAAATGATAACACGGACGCCTCGTAATGTTCGGAAGCCCTCGCTTGTCGTATTCCATGACGTTCCCTTGGATAAACCTTAAAAATTAAAATGAAGAGAAATAATTCAAGACCAAGTTCCTTCAAACAGTTTTTACAAATCCTTCAAAACTTAGAATTTACCCAATATGCAAAATTCCTACCGTGATGAGACAGAAACGTGGATAGTGTGAACCCAGCCTTAAGTGGTGGTTACTTATAGGTGCATGCATAAATATGTAAGGAATTTATACTTTGTACTGTGAAAGATTTTACCTGAAGTTGATACGGCTTTCCAGCTTTAATCAAACGGTCGATGAGTAAACTTGTGTGGTGAAAATGAACATTTTCATCGATTAAACCATGAACAATCAACAAACGATTTTCTCTTTAGTGAAAAATGAAGAAAACTTTAAAAACTGGAGCTCACTTTGCAACAGCTGTTTTGGGGCCGCGTTTTAAACCAATTTTTGCCTTCGAATTCAGCTCAAGTTGCTGGCTTCGATTCCCCTATTATGATGTCCTAAGGTGGCACTTTCTTCTCAATTATTTAAAGACCTTGAGTAGAGGTCCGACCAAGGATTGAGCCCGGGTCTCGCAGCTGACCTCTCAGTTGGCAAACACTTGATGTGAAACGTTTAGAAAATAAATTAATGATGTACAAAATACTTAATAACCACACTGCCCCTAATCTAAACGAGTGTTTCTGCAAAAGAAACTCAATCCAATCTAATTACGATTTGCGTAGTAGCGATACAGATCTATGCTTACCTAAGCCTAATAGTGAATTTTTAAAGAAAACTTTTTGATATAGTGGTGCCATGCAATGGAATCATCTTTCTGAGGACTCAAAAAATTCTGAAACCCTTTCTTCTTTTAAAAGAAAAATACGTCAGGCATGAACACCTCATTTGGATAGCACCAATTGTTAAGTTTTTATATAATTCCTTTTCTATTATCCTTTGCTTCCTTGTTTTTCTATATAGTTTAACTTGTATATAGTTTAATGTGTATACTCTTTAATTTGTAAATAGTTATTGTGTGACGCCCCTCATGAAAAGCAGCTGACGTTGATCGAGGCTAGCGTGTTTAAATAAAGTTTTACCATACCACCATACCAGCTTGAGGGGGGAAGGCAAGCGTGGTGAGCACGACACCACAAGACAACATATTTGCTAGGTGTAGCCGGAAAATAAAATGAATAGAATTATTCTCTACTTACTGATCAGGAAATTTCATGGCACAATTCAAGACAGAACTTCGTATGTACGCCATTGGGTTAATTTGAGGTGTATTCATGTAGCGTTCGGTATAACCTGTGTCATATGCTTCCCAGTCTGTGACCGGAGCTCCTGCTACAGCAACCTGGAGGATGGAAAATAGCAGATACAGAACTTCCCATACTCAAATATCTGTTAGAGATGGTACTATGATAGAAACGAAATCGTCCTAGATTGTTGTCAAGAGAGAAAAGCCACAAATTTGGCAGCGATTTTAACTACTAGCTGTTTTCACTTCCATTTACTGCACCCGATGTGGAAGTCGGGGACTACGGAAGTCAATTTTATACTCAAATATCTTTAGAGATGAAATTATGATAGAAACGAAACCGTCCTGGACTAAAGTCAAGAGAGAAAAGCCACAAATGTGGCAGCGGTTTTAACTAGTTCTTTTCACTTGCATTTACTGCACCCGAAGTGGAAGTCGAACTTCTTATCTCGGACATAAAAAGACATGACAAGCCTCACCTTAAATATATCCGGTCGTTGAATTAAACCTTGTAATGATAGATAGCCACCTGAAGTACAATATTAATATTCAAGTTAACGACTGTGTGTACTGTACCACCCCCAATAGATGAGACAAATAAAAGAAAAATATTTTACCGTAAGACCATCCATGAATAGCTATACGAGTGATATCGATATATTTCGTTTGTTCAGCAACATGTAATACGGCCTCAACTTGATCATCAATTTCAACACAACCCTGAAATAACATCCCCAAAAAATCATTTTGCAAGTTTATAATCCAGAGTTAAAACTAAAACTTTGATGAATTTATCCTGTCATCTTGTCAAAAGAAACGGCACATGAGAAAACCGAAGAGTAATGACTACTGTAACTTTCTATGCACAATCCAGAGGAAGAACTCAAAATCTTCCGGCGGAAGAGCGTAATAATGTATTTATGACTAACCAAACTATTCTTCAGAGGGCTTTCAAATTTCTTTCCTCGATGGAATGAACCACGGCAATCAAACGCGACGACAACATAACCCAGCACGGCTAACGTTTGAAGACGCAAAAATTGAATACCTTTATGCGAGTTGGTGACAATCTAGAAACAACAGAAACATAATTGATGGGTTTCCGCAAACTTTACCAGGGCCGCCGAGAGGTTGGGGGGGGGGGGCCCGGGGCAAATTTTTTTTTAGGGGCCCCCATCTAAAAAATTAGGAGGGAGAACAACCCCCCCCGTCGCCAAAAAAATTTCGGTCAGTGTACCATTTTAGGGGTCAAAAATTTTTTCCGGAGTACAAAATTTTTCCGGACGAGTACGTTGCAATTGCTCTCGAGGGACTTTATCTCATTTTTTCATGCCAAAATTCGGTACTTAGCCCAAAAAACAGATCTCTTGTCCTTTGCGCGGAAATATTTAACACACAAAAAAGGCTGGGGCCCAACAAAAATTTTTCAGGGGCCCCCAGCAATTCGGGGCCCGGGGCAATTTGCCCCCCCCCCCCCTCTCTGCGGCCCTGAACTTTACAGAGTACCAGATCCTGGTCAACTTCGAAAATGTTCACAGTGACAAGAGCAAGAAAATTAGACCACAATCTTCGATTTTATTCGGTTGCCTCCAAATACAATTAGAATGTTAGGGTTTGGAATCCAAGTGAGAATATATACATTTTAAGACCTAACCAGGAACGACTTCGAAAAATGCAGCACAAGGTCCTCTGGTAGGAATTGAGGTTCCTACCAGAGGACCTTGTGTTGCATTTTTCGCATTCGTTCCTGGTTAGGTCTTAAAATGTATATATTCTCACTTGGATTCCAAACCCTAACATTCTAATATTAATTCCACCAAGTGAAGTGCAAGAATCTAAGTCATGAAGTCCAAATACAAAACCACTAGATATAATGACAAGAATTATTATCATTTTCTCACTCTGATAATTACAGGTTGACCACGATCTGCTGCACGATAGTGCTTAGTAAAATCTACATAGTACATACTGTAAAAACCTGAAGACTAATTTACTAGGGGTGGTGACTGTCTTTAATTCTGCGGTTCGTACCTGGACTGCAGGTCCACCATAGACGAACAGAACAGTTGGATATTTCTTACCAGGATCAAAGTTTGGTGGTTTGAATACCATACCATAAACATCATGACCTGTAAGAGAAATTTTTGTGTAACAAAATGGTCAATAGTGAATAGTATAGGAAAGGTTTCATCTAATACGGAGACAAGACCTCTGCGCACATCTCCTTATTTTGCAGCCGCCAGTAATAACATACAACTCACCGTGTTTTGGACTCTTAAAACTGAGCAATTCTGGACAAAGTATTTCGTTCAATTGGCCTAGAAAGTAAATAGGTGAAGCATTAAGTATCCATGTTGCTTAGCACAGATGTCCGCCAATCTTTGTTGTGTTCCACACAGACAAATGCTCTCAGATGAACTATCTTGGCGGATTTACTGAGGGGGTTAGGGGGGGTAACCCCCCCTAGAATCTCTCTAACCCCTCTTATAAAGTGTTCAACCCCACCAAAATTTTGCTTCACCCCTCCTATTTTATGTGAAAGTCTTTAACCCTAACCCCTGCCTAAGCTCACTCAGTGGTGCCGCTTGTACCCCACTAGAAATGTTTCCACCCCTCCCTTTGAAAAAAATGAAAATCCACCCTTGTGAACTATCGATACCCAAGTTCGTACGGACAAGTAAGTTAAGTGTGTGTGGGGGCGGGGGTGGGGGGGTGCTATTCATCCTCACTTGCAGCTGAGAGCGACTTTAAACCCAATTACGAAGGACGCAGCTCAACCTGATCAAGACGAAGGCTTACTAATGGCGTCTCTGGCAGCCACCTTATGACTGATGTATGATGACGGAGCACACCTACGGTGAAAGGGACGGCCGGGGCGTATCCCAACCCACCCTGTCAACATTGCCTGTGGGTGGAAACCGGAGAAAACCCACAAGTTTCGGTAATTGTTGACTCACTCATTTACATATGTGTCACAGGGCTCGAATTTTATCGCGGCAATTGCCGTAGAGGGAGAACAAAATGCCGTGGATCATTGCGGCAACGACGGCAATTTTTTGCCGTATAGTGCAATTTTTATGCTATTCACTGTCCATTACTATTATGATACTTGAATTCAGATGTTGATCAAATCATGCGTAAATTACTATTTTAGTCTCAGTTTTCTTCAAAAAAAAAAACACACTAAAGAAATACGTAGACATTTTCTAGCTTGTCAAAAATCCAATGTAACAATAAAATTAAAGTTTTATTACAGTAATTTGAAAAAATGCCGTGGAAACTGTCAAAATTGCCGCAGACAGCTGCCGGTTCTACGGCAATTTTTAACGCCATTGCCGTCGATTGATTTCAGTGAATTTCGAGGCCTCAGGGCGCGAAATAACGGCTGGAGGATCGCCGGTCCAACTCAATTTTAGCTCGGACATACCGAATTGCTGGCCGGTCAAATTAATCCGCTTAAAACAAAGCCTAGAGTAAGGTACCGTATTCCCCTAAAATGTGACTATTTTCCCAGTATAGCATTACAAAATTCTTCACATAAAACAGATTGCACTGCGCTAAAAGCATTGCCTTAACTTATAAGCCAAAAGCATGGCCATGTGCTTTGTGACATACTGCGTAGGAAAGCTTGCGTACATTGAAGTTCTTTTCCCGCAAAATATTCGACAACATGTTATGGTTCTTATTTACTGTAATTATTATACTGTTATTAATTCAAATGAAAATTAGTGTGTTCTTTTACCGAAAGTGCCCGGTCAAAATGACCGGCAAGGTAAGAATTTGACCGGACAACTCCGCATTCTGGCCGGACATTGTCCGTTGACCGGCCGTTATTTCGCGCCCTGGGCCTGATGTGTCATTAGTCCAATGTGAGGATCGGACCCAGGGTCTCAGAGGAGAAAGGCGCTTGCTCGGACGACTCCGCCACCGAACCCCTTAGGGGCCATCCATTGATCATTTATATCTTACCGGGAGGCCGGATATGAAAACAAGGTCTGGCAGAAATGGCAGATGCATCACCAGGCGCGAATGGAATGTGGATAATCTGATACACTGTCACTGCAGGCATGTCTTTTACTGACGAATACGTTGTCACGAACAGAGTACAATCCTGAATGACACAATGATCATAGCGCTGTTAAATTTTTTCCGAAAAACTAGTAATGGAGAGTTTTACTATTTTCAAGCAGGAGATGGTGGCCAACGTAAAGAGCACAGGCTCTTTGTCGGGAAGTTAGAAACTCTAATTAGCCATTCCGAAGTTGATGAGAGGACTGGGGACGAGTGTTAAAAAGTGCCCAAATTAAGAAATGAACCAAATGACTAAAACGACCACCTCAAAATTAGTAAGTATACATTAGTAAGTTTACATGAATACCCTTCGAATAATATGCTTTCAAAAATTGTGAAATTACTGATTAAAACATTGTTTTTGGGACGCGCGTCCCCAAAAACAAAAATTACAGTACATTTCATGGTAAATATTGCGATTTTCGAAAGCTTATTATTCGAAGGATATTCATGTGAACGTCTTCAAACTTTGTATACTTACTAATTTTGAGGTGGTCTTTTTAGTGATTTGGTTCATTTCTTAATTTGGGCACTTTTTAACACTCGTCCCAGTCCACTCATCAACTTTGGAATGGCTAATTTCCCGATGAAAGGCCTTCGCTTGAAACGTTCAAGTTCAACTTATGTGTTTTCAGGTAGTTGTATGTCCTTCGCACCGCAGCTGTCGGTCAACCAGGGTTTTTTTCAGGATTTTCTCTTGGGTCCGTTTTTGCAGAGAAGATTGAGTTTAGCTGAACAGCTCGGGGTGTGGGGCAGCTGCGGGAGTCTGACACTTGTAGTAGGCTGTACCCAATAAGTGTAGTTGAGACGCAATGTGTTAAAGCAGACATTAAAGGTGGCGAATGCGTTTGTTTTTCTTGTGTTGTGAAATGAATTCCAGCCATTTTTTCCTGATTGTCGGGTTTCCAACTGAAACTAATTTCCACACGTCACGAATTTTCAAACAACTTCATTTTTACTGCACTGAAACTTTTGGTGAGAAGATTGAGTTTCAAAAGGGGCCGTTTTACAGTCCTAAGAAATCCCTGAAAAAGCGCTGGGACTCAACGTAAAGGTTTTTCATTACATGTATTATCTTTTGGTGGCAAGTAAATTGGCAATAGACAACTTGCATGTTAGACTAATTTTTGGGCAAAAATTTTTAGGCAAAAAAAAGTAAATTCCCGTAAAGAACTTATTAAAATTAGTAAAATTGCAAAATTTGGTTACGAAATGTTGTAAAATACGGAAAATATAGCCTTGCAAAGTTTGCATATTTCGGATATGTTTGTATTACATGCGGAAATTGTTACCATTTTTGAGCCGAAAATGGTAACAATTTCCGCACGTAATACAAACATAATATACAAAATTTGCGAACTTTGCAAGGCTATATTTTCCAAGCTTTGCAACATTTCGCAACCAAATTTTGCAATTTTACTAATTCCATTCTGTTCGTTTTAGCTGTGGTGTTTGATTCCCTTCTCTTTACTTAGATTAAAGTTTAGTTTAACATGCAAGTTGTCCATTAAATGAAAGAGTTTAATTTGTTTCCTCCTCGACAATATTTTCTGACGCTGACCACCACGCTGGCTTCCTGAGTTACAGTACCTCATTTATGGTCACACTATGAGAGAAGCCAGGTTGCGTAAGACGGGCAACATTTTGTGTGCGGTTCACGTACGAGGCCACATACAGATGTTGTTCAACAGGCGAGTCTTTTGTTCCCATAAAGTAAACGACACCCTTACTTTCATCTAACCAAATCTATGAAAAATTAACTTAAACATTTAACATGGTGGTGATGATGGTAGTGGTGATGATGGTAGTGGTGATGATGGTAGTGGTGTTGATGGTGATAATAATAGTGGTTGAGATGATGGTGTTGGTGATGCTAATGTTAATGATGGTGGTGGTGATGGTTGGTGGTGATGGTTGGTGGTGATGATGGTTGTGTACCGGTGATGGTAATTGCTGGCACGGATTTTCTGGGGGGTGCAGGGGGAGGAGGGGTGTGCACCCCCCCCAGAAATGATTTGCACACCCCCAAAGGCATTTGGCACCCCCGCAAATTACATCTATTTTGATTTGATAGGTTCATATTTGATTATTCTTACTACTAAATTTGTAAAATTTAGTAGTAAGAAATAATAAATTACTACTAAATTTGTAAAATTTAGTAGTAATTTTCAGCAGCACCCCCCCCCCCGATATTTATCCACACACCCCCTCCCTCCGAACGAAAATATGAAAATCTGTCTCTGGGTAATTGTGGTTGAAATGATGGTGCCGGTGATGCTAATGATGATGGTGGTACTGGTGATGCTAATGATGGTGGTGATGTTGATGGTGATGGTGGTGATGATGGTTGGTGGTGATGATAATGATGGTGTTGATGGTGGTGATGATGATGATGATGGTGGTAATGATGGGTGGTGGTGATGGTTCCTGGTGATGGTTGGTGGTGATGGGCAGTGGTCATGGGTGATGGTTGGTCATGATTATGATGATTGAGGTAATATAATGGTTGAAATGGCAACCAAACACACCTTACTGCCATCAACTTCCCAGTCCCCAGATGTAAACTGGTAGTATGTAGCTTCACACTGACTGACCACAGCAGTACAAGGTGTTCCTTGGCTACTGTCAACATTCACCAAATAAAGATGACGAAATCCTGACATTTCACTTGCCCAAATAAACTTGATTAGATGCGACTGACTCTCAGGTGGTGGAAAGAAATGAATAATATCACAGACCTAAAAAATCAATAATTTACAATGAATCTAGGCCAGGTAATATTTCACACAACAGCACAATTTACAGATTTTATTCTAAAGGTTTGGTCATGCACAGCACATGACTAACAACATACATTTATCCAAACATCTGAGGTCTCATCAATGAGAATCTTTATGGTCTCTGAGAAATCCTTGCCATCATACTCCATACTGTTTTCAGATTGCATTGGAACAAACAGGGACAATGGGATTATGACTAAAACTAGTCGCTGCTGAGATCTGTCCAAAAGCTGTGCCCAAACACTGAAACAAGATGCAAACCAAGTACAGATATCATTATTTTAAAAATTGCAAATGCTGAGGATTGAACTGGCCATAGTGGTTGGGGCCAGCGCCTCTCAGCAGCACTCAGAGTGTCCACCTGATACTGATTTTTCAAACATTCTACAGGAAAATTGATTTTTTGACTGACCAACTGTGCGACTGAGTCAAGCAAGTGATTGGTATCTCAACTTAAAGTTAAGCATTCATAAAGTAAAGTTGAGTAGACATGACTTTTGAGCAGTGGTTCTTTCCTCACCTTTTACCATCAGGCAACCAACCACATCGAACTATGTATTCGAACCAAGGAAATACTTCACGTAATGAAACTTTCAACTCATAATTAGTTGTCTCTTCCCTGAACTAAAGTACAGTGTAACACACAGTCAGTGGCAGACACTTTGTGAAAATGGTGGGGGGAGGGTGGGGAATTAGGTTTTCAACATATGACCACTATTTGTAGCAGGAAATCTCAGTTCTTTAATTAAATTTATTTTGCACTCTGTATGAGATATATTAGGTTATAAGTGCATGCAATAAGAACTAATTAGCAATGTAGAAAACATTACTCACTTCACCAGTGTCTTCAATAGAGAATTCAACTAACTTCAAACAGGATGTAGCATTCTGTGTTCCTTCAAAGTAAACAAGAGTCATTTCCTTATCATGACTGGCTATCTAACTGCTTGACTTGCAAGCTTCACAAGCAGTATGAACCAACCATCCACCCGACTGAGAAAAACTCACCTGCTCTTGGATATCTGTAAGAATCAGTAACAGAAGGAGCTGTTGCTTCCACACTTGGAGTCATTGTGAGTATTTCAACATCACTTTCATCAACCTAAAACAATCAAGCCACTGAGTGCCAGCACTCTCCTCTTGAAGAGTAAAATAAGCATTGCACCCTAATGCATCTGCAGTCGAACCCTGCCTTATTTTTCACCCTGCTCGGTTTCCTTTGTTCTTGTCGGGGAATATATTCAATATTCCCCTCTAATCAATTTCCGTTTAATAATCCCGTCTAATATTCACCTGCAATTAATAATCCCCTCTAATATTCACCTGCAATGTCTTTGCAGCACAAAAAAATGAGAAAAAACAACATCGCGAAGGCAATATAGCATTAAGAATTATTTCTATTCTGATTCATTAACGCGACCTCGCAGTGTGAAAAATAAGTACATTATTTTGAGGCACCTCGGGGATATGTGTTTATTCACCTCGGTGAATAAATCACATATCCCCTCATTGCCTCAAAATAACCTATACTTACAGCCACCCCGGGCATTTATTTTTATCCCCCCCCCCAAAAAATGCCAAAACAATACATTTTCTTATCAAACATACCCTGTTAACACAGGGTATGTTTGATAAGAAATGTTTGATACCCTGTTAAATTAACAAATTTTTTTTTCGACTCTAGAATTTAAACATTTTCCCAGGGGAACGTACCCCTGGACCACACTAAAAGTTCATCATACTATAAAATACATTGGGTCATTCCAGAAAACATCCATACC